>JARKIC010002650.1:0-53278 GCA_029378375.1 Mycena olivaceomarginata
GGTATGCCAGGGTGGGAGCAGACGGCGAGCAGGAATGCAATGCCAGTGATTCCTGCGGCGATTTGGTGGAGGATAAGGCCTTCTCTGCTACTGTGTAAGCTGGCAGCTTTGGCACCCGAGAAGACGTCGACGCCTAGGGAAGATATTCCATTGGCTGAATGGACATTGGTCAGTTCAAGTTATGTATGCATCGATGACAAGTGGACTAACCAATTCTGTAACCAACGCCTGTGGGGGTGCAGCTGTCTCCGTTGCCGTGTGGAACTCGCTCACGCTCGCGCTGGCCGAGGTGCTCGCGCCGCTTGCCCTACGGTCCCGCCGCACTAGCGGTGGCCTGCACCCGGACGTGGCTCGTCGGGCTGAGGAGCGGCTGCGCAGGGAAGGAGCCCGGCTCGTCGGGGTCGTGGTGCGGGAGGAGGAGGACGTTGACGAGGGCCTGGGGGAGGTTTGGTTAGTAAAGATGGTCGGGATCAAGGTAGATTAGAAAAGGGGAGGGGCCAAAGAGAGGGAGAGGGAGAAGGGAACATGGCGTAGCGTCGAATGAAAGAAACACCCAGTCAGCCCTGCCCCGGCCCCCAGGAACGGTGAGGTGGCAGGCAGAATGAATGAGGGCGGGGAATGTGGAAATCGTGCGTGGGGAAGCTTGTTGGTGGAAAGGCGAAAGCCCGAAACCGCCACCAAGTCGCGACAGCTAGCCCGTCGCAGAGCTCTGAAATGAAGGCAAAAGCCAGTAATGCAGATATCACGGGCGAGAGACTTGCGCTCACTCGTGGCGTAGCAGAGCTACGAGCGAGAACTGTCACCCCGAAAACGAGACGAAGAAAAAAGTAGCCGGTGCTGCAACACTACACGGGACACTCCAGAACTCGAAAACGTCGACCCAAGAACGACAGTAGGAAGACGGAGCCTCCGCCTTGACAGCTCCCAGATAGTAATCCGCAAAAACACAGAATACGAGCGACAGGCGAGAGCCGTCTTTCTGTGAGATGGGGATGAACTATCGCGAGGCACGGGGAAACCACAAGATCGCAGCCCATCGTGCCACCAGATCTACGCCCCCGTCCTCAATATTTCCCAAAACAAACACAAAAACCAAACACGCAGGACCCACCTGGTATACCCTCTCCGCATTCTCCTCCTTGACGCCGCGCACGATCACGGGTACGGCCCATTCGACGCGCTCGCCGTCCTCGAAGCGCACGCTGTCGGCAGACATGATGGATGTAAAGTCGGCTGTGGTGGGGATGTCAGTGCAAGGAGGGAAGGGGAGGTAAGAAGAAGACCCACCCTCGGCCAACACCTCCGCCGTCTGCCCCGCCATCACGGCATCGACCTGTGCGCGACCCGCCTCTGTGCGTGGCGTGGTCAGTATCCGCACAAGATTCGAGAGAAGACGCACCTATTAGGATAAGCGGCCTCGCGGCCTCACGACCTCGGTCCACACATCGACCATCCCATTTAACCTTGTCAGCGCGCCCTTGGCCGCCCACAGCACTGCGAGTGCATTCACCGGCGTGCTCCTCTTTTCCAGGCCCTTCAGCGCGCTGCTATGCAGTTTGGTGGGCAGACCCGCGAGCTCGGGCGTGCACCGTCTGGTGCCAAACAGGCCAACGAGGGCTCTTCGTGTGCTGCGCTTCAAAATGGGGTCGAGGACGTTGGGATGCAGAGAAAACTCGAGGATGCGGGGGACACGCTCAGCGCACTTGCAGCAGTTGCAGCCGCCGGCGCGCTACGCGCCCTTAGTGACGTACGCGGAGAAGGGGAGCAGGGCGTGGAAGAGGCCATGGGCCATCTCAGAGACGATGCAGGCGCGGACCTCGGCGTGGAGGGCGAGGGCGGTGGCGAGGTCGTAGGTGCGGTGGGAGAAGGTGAGTGTGCCGGTGAGAGGAAGCCGAGCAGAGGCGGGCCAGGAGACGAGGGCGGTGTGGAAGTAGGACGAGCAGGAGGACGGGCATCTGCTTGCCGTGTGCGTCGTCGTCATCGGCGCCGGTGGTGGATGGCGGGTCGTTGCTTACGAGCCGCAGATGTCCGAGTACAGCTCGGAGTTGCTGGCAAGAGGAGAGGTGGCTGTGTGACCGGACCGATCGTCCGAATCTTCGTCTTCTGCAGTCGCGATGGCTTTTTCGATCTCGGGCTATCCACAGGTAAGCTTCAAGAAAAATGTATTGCATGGCTAACATACCTGCTCAAGTCTGCATGCAGCAATTTTGTTGAAGACATTGAAGACCGAGATCGTGCTCCAGATTGCATGCCCGGATGATTTGGCGGTACAATAATGCGCGGTGCAGGCGGGGTAATCCATACGTCCCAGTTGGAAATCAGCTTCGAGGCGGGCTTTGGCAACATGGATAGGCGATGAAGTGGTTATGCGAGTTGTCCACCAGCATCCCGCATGAAAAGTCGTCTTCCTGAAATTTCGCTTGGCAAGGGTCACGCATTTTGTGCGTGACCTTGGACTGAGGGGCCAAGGTCACGCACACAAGAGGGTGTTCATACGCAAAAAAAAAAAAAAAAAAAACCCAACGTGTAGAGCGTGAGCTGTGCGTGAATACGGCAGAGTAGGATGCACCGCGCCCAGGGGAGTCTACACCCCTTTCTGAATTCCGTGCGCTCGCGATCGGCGCTATCACACTCGACACGCTCTTCGTCGCCCGGTGGGTGCTGTCGCCGTAGACGGTGGTGCTCGCGAAGAATCCCGACGCGGCGCTGGTGTGTTCTTGGCGTTGTATTTTGACCGGCGAATATGGAGGAGTCTGAGAGAAGAACGTTACTGGATTGCTGGGCCTGATCGCCAAGGTCATGTGATGTGATCTCGCCTCTTTCCACTCACCTCGCTCCTCTCGTTAGGGGCAACGTTTTCGGCCGTGAAGGTAAGGTGGCGAGGTGGTGGATTCGGCGCGGGAACTGGGCTGACTTTCCGCTGTTTTAGGTGGGATTTTCGGCGCGCTCTCCGTGCTAGGAGAGGCACTGGATTGGATGTCTTGGATAGGTTTGCGGTGCGTTGCACGTCGCTCGACGTCGAGTTTCGCTGATCGCTGCCCGTTTTAGGCTGCGCGGGGACATCCGCTTGGATCTCATGTGTTTCCTCCCCGAACACCGTGCCGTCTTCGAAGCGAACATTGCGCTCGACGGTGAAGGTTTTTTTTCTTCGGCCATCGGAGTCTCCACGGCTGGGCCCCAATGCCGCGCGGGTCTAACTTTGACCATCGAGCACCCGCACCCACACCTTCTCCCGAATGGCCGTGTGCGCTGGTCGGGTTTATTGCCCGTCAGGCCTTCGTACGACGATATGGGCGCGTTCTTCGTGGGTGTGCGGTTACGCAGCCAAACGGCGTACAAGACGGCGAGCCCCTAGAACTGCTTCGGGAGGCCGCTGGCGATCAACATGTAGCCACCGAGCGTGCCCTCGGCGGCTCCATTCTTCTGCGGTGCTCTTCCGTGCCTGTGCTCGACCCCGACCATACGCCTGCGCTGCAACTCGCTTCCGGCTTGCCCCCGCCGACTCGACCCTCGAGGCGCCAATGCAGCGCCGGACTCGACGTCCCACCCGAGCCCAATCGACGGCATTTACACCTGGTCACCGCTGCGCAAGGACTTCAGTGCAACCAGGCACCCGAAGTTGGATGTCTCGCCCCGCGCGTCTCACCGTGCGCCTGCCCACGGCACACCCCTCTGCCGTTGGTATCGCTCGCGCGGCGCGTCAATGCCGCGCTGGACTCAATGTCCCACCCGCGCCCAATCGGCAGCGCGTCGACATCCCGCTGGTGTCTGCGACCTCACACCGTTGCGGACACGCTGTCGCCATCGCTGCGCTTGGGCCGTGCGCAAGCATCCAGCACGCGTGCAGCCTCAGCTGTAGCACGCAGGACTCGTCTGGGGCTCGAGCACCACACGCATGTTGTGTCCCTTGCGCCGCCTTTTCGCCCTTCGCCTCTGTGGGCACCGTGCTGCCCGTTTGCGCACGGAGCGGAATCGTCCAGTTGGCCGCTGCACGCGAGATCTGGGCAGCTGCAGAATGCCAGTGCCCACCGCAGGACGTCTAGCTCTAACGCATTGGGGAGTCTCTGCGCTGCCAAAGATCAGATCGCCGCGGCACGGTGAATACATTTCGATTCATTTCGATTCATTTTTCGAAAAATGGCCGCCAACTATTTTTCTTTTGTGCTTGAGGATCTGGGCAGCAAAGGATTATGTGGATCCCAAGAGAATTGGCATTTGGGGCTAGGTTAGTATTATTTTCGTATGGTTGTCGTGAACTTACTGATTGGTGATTGCGCAGTCTTGTGGGGGTTTCATGAGTGCCAAAGTGGTAGAGGCCGATGGTGGTATCCACTCGCTCGCGATGTCCGTTGCTGTAAGCCTTTATTCTTAACGTGTCTTCACTCACTCACACCACGTAGCCTGTGACTAGCTGGCGGCTATATGGTATGCAGATTATATACCTCTCGCTCCTTATTTCCCTCCCTTCACCCTCCCGCGTTCCTTACCGTCGCGCGTCCCACGTCGTGACCATCACGGCGTCCCGATCCCCTGCGCACCCGCCTCGTACTACGCCCCCACGCACGACGTCACCGCCGTACGCCCACCACAGGACAAGGATGTGGAGATGGCGGATCACGAGACGGGCGGACCACGAGACGGGCGGCCGCAGACGACGAGGCAGGGGCGCGGGCAGATGGCGACGCAGATCCACAGCCTCCTGGCAGACCTCGGCGAGGATGTGCTCGCGCGGGTCGATGCCGGCGCGTTTTGGCTGGCGGGGGCGAAGGCGGATGCCAGTGGAGGAGTCCTGTGGGTGGGGTTGGGGTTGGGAAGTTGAGAGAAGCGGGAGGCAGTAAGTCTTTCATTCTTCTTGCCTCATTCCGCACGCTGACCACCCGCCTTTTTTTCCTCGCAGTCCCTCACACGAATGGGTGGATCGCGTCACGGCACATGTCCTGTGCCGCGCGCGCGAGCGTGCCAGCGGCAAAATCAAAACAATCGCAGCAGCAAAACCACTGGGCAACAACAACACCAGCGATAGCGATGGCAGCCGCTTCCACTCCCCGGTGCAACTATCGCAGATTCCACACCCGCTTGCGCACTCGCAGTCACACCCGCACCTGCGCTCGTTTGACCCGGCGCCTGTGAGGGCGGCGAACGGGAATAGGTTGTATGCTTGTGGATGTGCCGTTGCCCTCTTCAAATCTTAGTCTCTACGATGCGCGACCGTAGGCCGTCCTAGCCACACCCGACTCCGTGTACGTGTGTACGTCCGTACGCCCACGGGCCTGCGCTGCTGCTCGCGCCTGTGCTCGACCCACCGCACGCCCCACGCTGGCGCTCAGTAATCTCGCCTCCCTCCGCTGCCGTTGCCATCCGTCCGCTAACGCCCTGCGCTGCCGGCATGCGCGGGGAGCTGCCTTACCCATACGCGCGGGTGCGGGTTTTGTCTCACACGGCCATGATATGGCTTTGCAAGCGATCTACGGGGCACGCGGACGATTGGGGCGCGCGCACGGAGCGGGCTCCCCATCGACCCTCCTAGCGGCGGCGTATTTGCCGCGAAGCCCCTCCTCGCTCTCCGGCCGGCTGCACGCGTGTTTGTTCGGAAGCCTCACTTCGCCGAGCTGCTTCTATCAGGTATGTGGTGCCACTTGCAGCGAGCTCCGCTGCCTATCCGGGCTCTTGCCGACGCCCACGCCCATTGACTCGACGCCTGCCCGTTGGCTCGACGCCCACGCTCGCGGACCCGGCGTCAACGTTGCTCTGGACTCGACGTCCCGTCCGCGTCCCTGGACCCGCTGACTCAACTCCACACGCGTGCGTTCTCGGAGGGCACGTCACCTCCGAGGAAGCGCCGCTCTCGCCTTGCGCTTGCAACCGTGCACCCGCCCACGGTGCACCCCTTACGCCCGCGCCCCTGGACCCATTGGCTCGACCCCCACGCCGTCACTCTTGAGCAGCGTGTTACGCTGTCGTTGACTCCGTTACAGGGTACAGCGCGGGCGGGACGAGACCGCGATGCTGTTATTCTCGGGTTTGGGGCGCTGCTTATTAGCGCACCCCACCCCGGCGCTCACTAACTTCGCCTAGCCGATTGCGCCAGACACAGCGCCTGCGAAATGCCTTGCTCCTGCGCGACTGCGGGTGCAACGGGAATTTGGGGGTTTGCTGCAGGAATGGGTGCAGGCGCAGCCGGGGGAACGACTGGAGGATGGGTAGGAGCAACTGCTGGAGGGTTTACAGCAGTAGGAGGAGAGCAAGGTTTGTTATCTTCCGCATATTCCCATCGTTCCCGCGCGTCTCGCCGTGCGCCCGCCCACGGCACACCCCTTACGCCCATGCCTCTACCACATCGCGCGCCCGCAGCGCTTGAGCTCGGCGCTACCGGCCCGGGCCTTCCGACTCCGCACCCGGGTGCACATCCCGAGCCCAAGTGGCCGCTGGCCTCGCTCGCGCGGGTGCGTCCATGGTACATCGAGAAGAACAAGCAGCGGGAGGTCGTCTATACTCAACAGTTCGAGAGTATGTACCCTCCTCCTCCATTTATCTCTTCTCACTCTTTTTCTGCAGAGCCCAAGACGAGGAGTGGAAGAAGACTATGTACTTCTACGACGCCTATGCTGCAAAGGAGTGCTTTCGTATCGAGGAGCGCGGGCACGCGCAACGCAACACACCCCCAGACGAACGCCTCCTCGACAACGACCGTCTACGGCACAGGCTACGCCTCGCAAACACCCTGCCCGACGCAGACGGCCTAGCTGCGCAGATCCGCACGCGTCTGCCGGACCTGCCGTTCAAGTTCAACATGCTGCAGACAAACCTGCACGCCGCGCGGATGTGCGCGCGATTCGGGCTACTGGACGCGGGGCTGTGGGGACTCGCTGCGCACACCAATGGCACCGCCCGGGCAGGCAACAGCACCAGCGATGCTACTGATACAGCGCACGGGGTGCTCCGCGCTCTGGCGAGTGTGGATACGGTGCGGCCACCGGCGAAGGTGGGGGACGCGGCGCGGAGGGCGGTGACGGAGGTGCAGCGCGCGACGCGGGCGGGCGAGGGGGAGCGGCAGCTGACGCTACCGGCGGCAACGAGTGTGGGTGCGGGTGGTGGTGGGCCAGGCACACGGAGGCGGCCTGGGACGCCGCGGAGGGAGCGCACGCCAGGGCGAGAGCGGACTCTGGGTCGGTAGTGCGTGATATGTTTGCTTCGTCTTCTTGCCTATATCATGTTCGTTGCTCATGTATCTATTCTCTACATATGTTGTACTGCCAGGATGTTGTACTCCCAGGTCGAATGGAACTTTGCGGGCTCGGTTTATACTTGAATACTTCGGGCCTCTTCGTGCGCGGTGGATTTGTTTGATCTGATTTTGACCTACTTTCCCCACAGCCTTTAAAGCGGCTGTTAGACCGACTCTGACCTTGGTTTCTGATTCAGAAGATGTGAAGACCTGAATGAAGGTGAATATATTCACTATATCCCCCGATATCTGTTGAATCAAACATGGTTAATCTGTCTGAAGGTTGGTCTCAATTCCGGTCCCATAATTCCAGTCCCATTTTTCCCCTCCACATCTGGTAGGCTAGGTGCCAAACCTCCTTCTGGCCTGGTTCCTCGTACTCGGTTAGGATATGCTCCGTGTGTGAGAATTCGGCGTAGTGCAACAAGCCGAATATGGGTTCCTACTTCGGAACCGAGGCGCAACCGCGCCGTAGTTAGGTCGCAGTAACCGTAGTCACTCGCAGTAGATATATGACTCGTATTTAGTTAGTTCTGACTCGTTGTAGAATTATTATGACTCACTTTCGTAGTATATAAACTGTAGTAATTACCAGAATCTTTACCATAGACTTCTACCAAAGTCTCAACCAAACTTCAGTTTCGATCCAACTTCTATCAGGTTATCGGCCCCGCGCTTCTGACCGAACGAACGAAACTCTCTTACCTCGCTCTCATCTCTTCACACATGTCATTTCCTACCAACACACTATCTTCCACGGCGAAGCTGGGCGAATATTTCGCTAAGCTGCCAGGGTGTAAGGAGGACGGAACGAACTGGGTGTTCTTCCGTGATCGCTTCATATTCGCCATCGACGCGGCAGGTCTGAGTGACCATTTCGAGGATCTCATGACCTCGGCAGAGCCCGTCGCACCCACGGTTGTTGATGCCAAGAATCCAACCGCGGATGAAGTAAAGGCGAACGACGAGTTCTTGAAACGTCGTCGGTTCTGGAGATCAGAACAAGCCGTGATTAAACAAGGCCTGGCGACCGTGATCCCAGACTCCCTCTTTCTAAAGGTTAAGGGGGAGAAAACTGCGAAAGCGATGTGGGACAAAGTGAAGACTCACTTTGAAAAGAAGTCCCAAATGGTCACTGTTGATCTGCGCCGTAAGCTTCAAGATGAGCGGTGCGCAGAGGGTGGAGATGTGAAAGCTCATCTCACAAAACTCCACACCTTCAGGGAAGACCTGACCGCCATGGGCGCTGACCCTGGTGAGAAAGAATTCATCGCTATAGTATTAGGTTCGCTTCCAGAGAGCTGGGAGACTTACCTTTCGGCGCTGACAGGTGCATCTGCACTTCTCGGCAAGCCCCTCGATTCCGACACGGTGCTACAAGGCATCAGTGATGAAGCCGATAGAAAGGCAGCTAAGAAAGGAAGAGGTGAGCATGATGCCGCGTTCTACGGGAACGGCGGACAGAAGCCGAAGAAAGGTGATTTGCGTTGTTTTAACTGCAAGAAGAAAGGCCACATGTCAAAGGACTGTTGGGCCAAAGGCGGCGGAAAAGAAGGACAAGGTCCTCACCGCAAGCCGAAAGACCGGGCAAATGCCGCAAAGTCTAGCAAGAATTTTGATGCCGCATGGTGTATAGTAGATGAGGTCGTCGGCGACTCGGACATTGAGTTTGATCTTGATGACAGTGAGCTCGAGCCAGTTGATAGCACTGCAGATGATGAGTTTGCGGACTTACCGCCTCTTCAGGACGTGTCAGACAGCGACGATGAAGCTGAGGATGACGGTTCCGATGAAGAAATAGTGAGGGAGTACGAAGTAATGGAGAAAACTTCACTCACCTCGGAGGAGATATTTGCTGCAGTAGCGACGACTGATCCCGAATATGGCCTGGAAATCTATGACTCCGGTGCAACCCAGCATTTCACTCCGTCGCGGGAACGTCTATTGAATTATCAGACTATCGAAACCCGCGGGATTGTTGCCGCAGACAACAAGAAATTCCATGCGATCGGTAAAGGTGATATGTATGTTGAAGTGCCGAATGGAAAGAATCAGCATACCCGAGTCCTCGTAAAGGATGTGCTGTACGCACCGAGCATGGGAGTAACCCTGCTGTCAGTCGGACGAATCACACAGGCCGGCTATTCCCTGCATTTTCGAAGCAAGGGTTGTAAGATCTTTGACGCGAGAGACCGGTGCATCGGGACGGTCCCATTTGCTCACGGTGTGTACTGCGTACAAATGTCGGCAGCGGTGGCACCGCAAGCCTATACGGCTGCGGAAGGCCCATTAAGGGTCACAATCGATGAATTACATCGAATGCTCGGCCACTTACCGAAGGAAGCCGCGCATAAACTTGTCAAAGATCAGCGTGTCGAGGGTATTGAGATCGATGAAACGGCACATACCTCTGATGAAGAATGCGCGTCATGTCTGCACGGCAGAATGACACGGAAGCCGATCTCTAAGCCTGCCGAACGCGAGGCAAAAGGAGACGTCGGTGACGAAATCCACAGTGACTTGTGGGGACCTGCAACGGTTGCAACTCCACAGCACAAGAAGTATTACGTCTCGTTTACGGACGAAGCTTCAAGATATACTGCTGTTGTCTTATTAGAAGCCAAAAGCGAGACATTTGAGGCATTCAAAGCTGTACAAGCGCGTTGGGAACGCGAACATGGAATCAAAATGAAAATTTTGCATTCTGACAACGGCGGCGAATACAAAAGTCGTGAATTCGACGACTACCTTGCTAAGGATGGTATTAAACGCCGTCTAACCGTCCACGACACGCCGGAACACAACGGCGTCGCGGAGAGGTTGAATCGCACACTTCTCGAGAAAGTGCGCACGATGCTCCACAGTTCGGAATTACCGTCAAATCTATGGGGAGAAGCTTTGAAACACGCTGTGTGGTTGAAAAATCGCACCTCAACCAAGGCCCTAGGTGGAAAGACGCCGTACGAAGTCTTCCACAAGGAGAAACCGGACTTGCGCCACATACACGAGTGGGGTTGCAAGGTCTGGGTCCATCAGAATGACGGAAAACTCGGGAAACGAGCCCGAGAAGGACGCTGGCTCGGATTTGACAACGAGACGATTGACGGACAAAGAATTTACTATCCGGACAATAAGTCAATGAGAGTCGAACGAAGCGTGAGATTTCCGGACGGAAAACGCACGGGGGAGCTTTATAAAGTGCTGAATGAGGGGGAGAGGACGGAAATTAGTGCTGGAAAGCCGCTGGAAAACATTCAGCACGCACCTGCGAATCCAGTCACAATTCCGTTGCCCGAATCTCCGCTCACGACGCCTCCCGATACTCCCAACAGAGTTCCTACCCCGGAAACTCCGGACGATATCGCACCCAAGGACATTTCGAGCAAAATCGATACAAGGAATATCCTTGAAGGCGGGCGAACACGCCGCGCTGCCCGTAGTGCACGACTCGAAGTCGAAGAACCAGAGACACGAAGTCCCCTCGCAAACTTGGAGTTTGCATTTGTCGGATTGGGTGAAATGTCAGATTCCCCGACAGTCGAAGAAGCCATGAAGCGTCAGGACTGGCCGCTGTTCAAGCAGGCCATGGACGTCGAGATGGAAGCCATGACGCGGACGGGTACTTTCGGTCCCGAATTAGTTCCCAGGCCTCCGGGCCGGAATGTGGTTGGCAGCAAATGGGCTCTTCGGATCAAACGCAAGGCAAATGGTGAAATTGACAAGTACAAAGCTAGACTTGTCGCGAAGGGATTCACCCAAGTTCAGGGTGTTGACTACTATGAAACCTTCTCTCCTACTGCCAAACTTTCATCCCTGAGGGCACTCCTGTCCCTTGCCGCTTGTTTCAACTGGGATGTTAAAGTGTTTGATTATTCTGCCGCATTTTTGAATGGTGAATTCACAGCGGATGAAGAGATTTTCATGGAGCAAGCTCCACATTATACCAGTGGTAATCCAGAGGAAGTGATCCGCCTCCAGAAAACCATCTATGGATTGAAGCAATCGGCGCGCAAGTGGTATGATAAACTCACTGCCGAACTTGCCGCACTCGGCATCCAGGCACTGCACTCGGACCATGCCGTCTACAAATTGATTCGAGGCGGGAAATTCGTGTTCATTGCGATCCACATTGATGACAGCACAATCACCGGCAACTGTCCCGAGTTGATCGACGAAGTGCAAGAAGATATCGGACGTATCTTCAAGATCACGCTATTGGGTCCGATATCGTGGCTTCTCGGCATGGAAGTCAAGCGGAATCGACCCAAGCGGACGCTCGCGCTGTCGCAGAGCACCTATATTGATTCTCTGCTTCGCAAATTCAACATGGAAAATTGCAAGGCAGTTTCTGTACCCTTGGATCCAAATGCTCAATTGAGTCGTGAGCAATGTCCGCAAACGGACAAGGAGAAAGCAGAAATGAGGAAATATCCCTACCGCGAATTGATTGGCGGGCTAGTTTGGCTAACAACAGCAACAAGGCCTGACTTGGCATTCGCAGTCTGTGTTCTGTCCCGCTTTATTGATAACCCCGGGATGGTTCACTGGAATGCTGCGAAACGCGTACTTCAATATTTGAAAGGCACGCGTACTCACGGTTTGACATATAGTGATGCAGACCACAGCCGCGGATTGGACATATATACCGATGCCGATGGCATGTCTCTTGACAACCGCAAGGCAGTCTCTGGCTATGTGTTCATTCTGAACGGCGCCGCAATTTCTTGGGCATCAAAGCAGCAAGAAATCATTTCCCTCTCGACGACAGAAGCCGAATATATCGCGCTCACCTATACGGCCAAAGAAGCCATCTGGTTCCGTGCATTTCTGGCTGAACTGTTCGGTGCGATCGAAGTTCCGTCAGTTATCTACGATGATAATCAGTCAGCTATAGCTCTGGCACATGCTGAACTTGGACAATATCATGCACGCACCAAGCACATTGATATTCGTTATCACTATATCCGCTCCCAGATCAAGGACGGAACTCTTGATGTGATTTATTGCCCAACAGCTGAAATGAAGGCAGATGTGCTTACCAAGGCACTTCCTTCATTCAAGTTCAGACCCCTCATTTCAGGACTTGGATTGAATTCGGCTTGAGGGGGAGTGTGAGAATTCGGCGTAGTGCAACAAGCCGAATATGGGTTCCTACTTCGGAACCGAGGCGCAACCGCGCCGTAGTTAGGTCGCAGTAACCGTAGTCACTCGCAGTAGATATATGACTCGTATTTAGTTAGTTCTGACTCGTTGTAGAATTATTATGACTCACTTTCGTAGTATATAAACTGTAGTAATTACCAGAATCTTTACCATAGACTTCTACCAAAGTCTCAACCAAACTTCAGTTTCGATCCAACTTCTATCACCGTGCACTCCACATCGCCGACATCTTCCTTTGTACTGATGCCAAAAACTTCCTACCCTGTAGCCGTGAATCGTCATCCATAGGATGTATCTGATGCTTCTCGAGATGTGCTCATCAAACGTCAAAGAGCTCAGCGGTTCTGGTGCTTGGGCATATATATAACACTTATGCGGGTGCATGCAATAAACGCCGGTTTATAAACGGTTGAAAACATCAAACCGGTCTGTAAACCTGGCTAATACACTTACAGGGCTATATATAGTCTCTCGTAGACAGACACTACAAACATTAAGCCTCGTACCTCGGCGAATGTCAATGACCCCATCCCTAGCCATCAGCGACGTCGACCGTTCGTTATTTGAACCGATAGCTGCCAGAGACCTGGTAGCCACAAGCATAGGCGATGTCTGTTCCTTCATTCTACAATCCTCTTCCAAACTCCGTCTACAGCCAACTATCTGCATCCCATGCACCTAACCCCGTCAAAGAAGAGTCGCCGGCTCATACGGCCAAGGTGGAAACGCAATAATCGTTAACAGGGAGCCCAATTCACTATAAATAAAACCCAGAGCCAAAACAAACCTTCTCTCGTTGTCTCATGTTTCGCTTGTCTCGGCGGGTTGCCTCGCTGTCTGTTTTGCCTGGCGGAAATTCTGCAAACTTCCCGGTGCATAGCTCAAACAACTAGACTCGCTGGGAAGGCCGAGAAAGTACATGCTCCCAGGCACGGCCATCGTTTGCACAATGTTTGCAGGGGAAGGTGTGTCGGGTTATCTATTTGTACACCTTTTCTTATGACGCTCTGCAAAGTATTTCCGGAATAGTCGCAGCTCGCATCTGCGGTGACCATTTTGAGCGAATGATTATTGTTGATCTGGAGATCGAGGACTTGGAAAAGCCCAAAACTCGGATTTTGCAGTACAATGCGGGGCACGGTGAGTAACTACCAGCACCAACTCTGGCTGAAAGTCCAATCGTTTTCTAGTTCTCCTCTCTCTTTTTGTTCAAGGTGCACGTCGACTTTGGCCCAACTTCGACTCTGAGATGGAGGCCGCTGGTGGTCGGTAAGTCGTGGTGCGGATCCGTCTTGTTCGCATCAGAGAAAAGCATACTTGTAGGTTTGGTCCTGCGGATCTTGGCATACATTATTCTGGAGTCCCAGTGTTGGCTCCATACCAGGATTATCAGGCCGGCAGTTTTCCCGACACGTTAATCGTTAGGAGATCTATTGGTCAAAAAGTATTACACATTTTTTGACCCAACATTCTACCTCCTCGAAACTGGCTCGCATAGCTGGGACTGTGAGGGGTGTCCACGCGTCAAAAGATAAGACTTCAATCGACTCAATCGCAGTTCGTCAACTCGACGGGTCTCACCTTTCTCTTGACATTGACAATGACAATGTAGCCTTGGTGGTAGGTCAGTCACTTTGTACCGTGCAGCTGGTTTCTATCTGATTGGTACCAGACTGCACCGGCACAATACAGGCAGGTTTTAAATGGCTGAAGTCGGCTGGATTCGACCTTCCTGAAAGTATTCACACCCATTATACATGTACCAGTCAGTTCCAGCTGTGTCGTTCCGAACATGAGACTAAAGATCTATAGTGCAACTTATGTTTGTAGATTCCATAGGCCGTGACTTGCCACGGGCTGCGGCCGAAGTGATCCCTTTCATCGCTGGATTTCGAGGAATTAAAATACCCATTCCATTCTGGGTGACCGAAACCATCGAGCTTCTTTGTGAACACGGAGGTCCTTCTTTAGATGCCATTAAAATTTGTACGTCCATTTTCTCCTCTCTATTGTCTGTCCACGGAAGGATTACGCAGCTGCCCAATCATTTGTCCAGTACCACACCTTACCTGCAGGAGCTCTATCCGTGAATTTGCCGTCAAAAATATTATACAGAACTTTCTATGCCACGCTACAAACTGAATACCGCACGCACTTTCAGACCAATAATGCCCCCACCTTGCCCGTCCCACCCAGAGATCTGTGTGCGGCACACAGGACCGGAACAAGTGTTGTTTGGGGTCAGTTTCATACCTTTTTTCTTTGTCCAGCCAGGCGTCTAATTTCGATACAGCTCACCATGGTTGGGATGAAGCACCCCGACGAACGAGTCGCGTTGCAAGCGGTCGAATTCTGGTCGACGGTCTGCAAGGAAGAGGTCGATCTCGCTATCGAGGCTCAAGAGGTCAGTTTATTCCCCGCTTTCCTGGATGCAAATCTGACGTGAACTGAAGGCACAAGAGTACAGGGAATCACCCGAGACGGAGTCCAAACATTTCGCCAAAATTGCTCTACATGAGATCGTCCCCGTGCTCCTCCTTCTGCTAACGAAACAAGAAGACCTTGCAGACAAAGACGAATGGAATGTTTCGATGGCCGCTGGCACCTGTCTTTCGCTCCTCGCTGGTGCTGTACAAGATGCCATAGTTCCGGCTGTGATTCCTTTCATCGAGGCGCACATCAAGTCCACCGACTGGCACCACCGCGAGGCCGCTGTTATGACCTTTGGCTCTATTCTGGAGGGCGACCCCATTGTCCTCACACCTCTCACCGCTCAGGCACTCCCTCTCCTTATTGACATGATGACAGACACCAACACCGACGTCAAAGACACCGTCGCATGGCCCCTTGGTCGGATATGCGATCTCCTTATCCAGACCATTAAACCCGATGTGCATCTGCTTGCTTGGGTCTCTGCGCTCATCAGGGGTCTAGCTGACAAGCACCCGCGCATCGTCTCAAATTGCTGCTGGGTGCTGATGAATCTGGTGGAACAGCTCGAATCCTTCGACAGCGAGCAGGATGCACCAGCCTAGACCGGGCCCCTTTCTCTGTATACAGAAGGTGTTGTTCAGGCACTGCTGCACATTACAGAGAGGTGATCTGCCTTTTCAAATTGCCGGTTCTGTCTGCTGACACACGGGCAACAAGCATAGCTTCCCGAACGGCGGCGTATAAAGCAATCTCAGCACATATCAGCGGCGCTACACTCGATATCATCCCTGTAGTCCAAAACTGTTAAAACTGTTCTAAACAGAATGGAGCAGCTGTTGAGTATGCAGGTACATTTGATCATTTGTCTTTTTTTTTTTCCCCCAAGCACATTCATATATTTCTGTAAAATCAAGTACTCAGTGTCGACAACCGCAACAACAGGAACGAGCTCCAAAGCAATTTCTGCAGCATTGTCATGGTGTGTCCTTCAGCTCCTTTGATTTCAGTACACCCAGTGTTACGACCATGCAGTTTCCAGATCTTCTCCGGCTTTCCTCCGGCTATCTTAATCCGGAGCCTCAGCTTCGACTTATCCTTTTATTCCGGACGTGAGTCGCACTCCGGCTCGTGTCCGTCTAAACTGCTGTGTGTCCGGCTTTACTCCGTTGACGCACGCCTCTTGGGGTTTTTGCAATGAAGGTCTTCTGAGTGTTCCCCAAATCAAACATATGACCTATGCAACTATATATGCTTGTTCTTATTGTCTTTCTCTGTACTTATTGTCTTTTACATACTTCTTTCCGCATTAGACTTATCTCCGTATTTAGTATAAATACATTTTATGTTCTACTGTATCTTTAGTTGAAAATTAATGTGCTTTGCCTCTGCATTGCTCCGTGGTCTGACTTCTGCTTCCTTCGTCGTCGAGCCAAGTTAGTTGGTGTACCCGATCTCCTACGTGGTATCACTTACGGCCCTATCTGTCTTTCCGGCCTTTACGTCTTTCCGGTCTTCCGTCCTTCCGGCCTTTTCCGACACGGATATAACACCCAGTTCCTTTTAGTCTGTCCTTTGGAAACTCAACACTGGGATCCAACCATTGGCGGATTGTATTATGACCTTGGTTCTGGAGCTCATCAAAGTAGCGGGTAAGACCTCTATAGTGCTCGAGGATGCCTTACTCATTGTCAGTGCACTTGCTGCTGGTACGTGATTGCGATTCCAGCTCTTAGCTTTTGTTCATCTTCACTTTCAATAGTGCTCGAAGCCAACTTCCTACCTTACATCCAGGTGTTCCTGCCATACCTGTACCCTGCTCTCAAGGCGCACAAATCACATCGACCTGTACTCTTCTGTGTCAGTCTCCATAGCATTGGAGGACTAGAGGACCTGACATTCAGGTTACCTAGTCCTTAACATCATTTCGTATCTGATGGTTGAAACCCTGATCGGTTTGCAACCATTCATGCACTTTGTAGTCCCCTAGTGTCGGGGGGTGAACAATGTCTTTTGGTATCCAATAGCGCAGACTCCAGTAGGTCTGCACCTTAGAATCTGTCAGGTTTCAATTGGGAGAAGGCCACGTGGTGGTGTCATGTGATTCCCGTGCCGCTAGATGCATCACACAAAAATGTAGAACCTGGGCAATTCATGACAGTCATCTGCTTTACCTCCACCAATCTCAACCATATCTTCTGAAAGAGTGTCTTCTTAAACCTGGTCCAGCTTGCAAAACTATTTCAGCCCAGCATCGGAGTGTTGAGCTATGAGAACCAAGGCATTCATGTGGACAATAATTTGTGCAGTACTAGGGTTGAGCTCTTGTTTTGCCACACAAGCTAAAGTTCACAGGAGGTTTAGATAAAATTTTATCGAGATATAGCATCAGTTCATGGTAAAGGGAGTAAAGTTGAGCTATTGTTGACTTTCTCTTGATCTTGAGCCACCTATAGAATCACCAGCTGAAATTTTGGAGCTTAAATCCACTTGACAGATATGTAATTGTAGCACATGTAATCTGAATTTCTATACTTACATATTCAACAGGGCATCAAACCAGAGAGAACCATTGCAAAGGTCCTCTGGACTGGAAACAATGCAAACAGTTATATAAGTAACTGCATGGCTGTTACCTGTTAAGGAAGTTGTTGTGTTCCTGGTGCAGTTACCTTTTATAGAAGGTGTTGTTACCTATTTTTACTCTGTTTGGTTTCAATATCCGGGCTATATCCGGACCCCATGTGACTTACCATATATTGGGTCCGGATATTGCCCGGATATTTTAAATATCCGGGCTATATCCAGGCTATATCCAGGGTCCGTATATAGCCCGGATATTGCCCGGATATTAAGAATATCCGGGCAATATCCAGGCTATATCCGGGGTCCGTATATTGCCCGGATATAGCCCGGATATTCTTAATATCCGGGCAATATCCGGGCAATATCCGGGCCAGTTATATTGTACATTGTCCCCAGTGTCAGGACCAGGAATGCAATTTCGTATCGTTCCACCTCAGAACCTGACAGTGTCTCTTAAACAGCACGGCAGCGACGTGGGGGCTCTTTGAACTGGCAACCAATCCACAGATTCAAACGCGTCTGCGCAACGAACTTTTGGTGGTTGATAACGATAATCCTTCCATGGACGAACTCAACGCTCTCCCATACTTGGATTGTTTCGTGCGGGAAACACTCCGGGCCCACGCACCGGTCCCTCTCACTTGTGCGTGCCAATAGCACACTAGATTTTTTACGATCACACTGATGTGTTACTCACTCCGTTTTCTCAGTCCGAGTCGCCACTCGCGAAGATATTATCCCCCTGGAGACTCCCTACACGGATCGCAACGGGACGGTACATGAGACAATCAGGCCAGTCGCCTATCACACCTACTTCGTCTCAAATCTAATGTATTGACGTTCAGGATCACGAAAGGACAGACCCTCGTGCTGCCCATCTTGGCCGTGAACCGCGATCCGGCCCTTTGGGGCGCAGATGCGCACCAATTCCTGTATTGTTTATTCCATCAAGTCGCTCCCTAGAAACTACTGACCGAACCTCACACAGACCCGAACGATGGGAAAGCAGCCCCGCTCCCTCGACATCCATCCCCGGCCTCTGGAGCCAAATGCTCACGTTCCTCGGTGGGCCCCGGGCGTGTATCGGGTTTCGCTTCTCCCTTGTCGAGTACGTCCTATTCACGACTCAGAAGCCGATTGCTAAGCTGGTGATAGGTTCAAGGCTTTGCTGTTTACGCTTGTCCGAGCGTTAGAGTTTGAGCTGGCGGTTCCGGCGGCCGACATCGGTAGGATCGCGATGAGCATCGTTCAGCAGCCCATGGTTCGGAGTGATCTTGCTGCCGGGACCCAAATGCCCATCCTGATCAAACCGTTTACTCAATCGTAATACTGATACTTGAAGTGCTTGAACTGACTCACAATAAAATGAGCATCGGTCCTCACTCCGGAAAATGTGATGTCTTGGTGCTCCTGAAGATGCTCCTGATACCATTAGTATATTAACAAAAATAAGATTGCTTGAAATTGTACCTGATATCCAACAAATATGTAGCACTGGAACTGCAACCTGTATGGGAAGTACAAGAAACAATTCCAGGCTATCCGATATTCCCCATTTCAGCCACAATTTAGGAGTGACTAATATTGCGACTGATACTCAACGTATCAGTGTTGATTTACGTGCATCCGGAGATGCCGTAAAGCTGAATCAGCGCGACTGATACTATCACCTGATTCTTCCCATATCAGGTCCGCGGCTGAGTATCAGTTGCAATATTAGTCACTCCTAATTTGCAGCTGAAATGGGGAATATTGGATGGCCTGGAATTGTTTCTTGTACTTCCCATACAGGTTGCAGTTTCAGTGCCACATATTTGTTGGATATCAGGTACAATTTCAAGCAATCTTATTTTTGTTCATATACTAATGGTATCAGGAGCATCTTCAGGAGCACCAAGACATCACATTTTCAGGAGTGCCTAGTGTCACCCCTTTATTAAAATTACGTGTCTGAAGCCATTTTAAACTCTGCCATCTTTGCCATCAGCTCCGGCATCATTTGCCGAGAAACCGCAGGATCAGGTGCCTCGACCGAATGTCGGAAAAAACCCGAATGACTTGCAACAGATTGATGCCGCTTGAGGCCTTGAGATGGCTTGCAGCTAGTTGCGAGCCGTTCAGCCAACGGTTTAAAGGTGTCTCAAGGCAACTCAAGGTGTCTCAAGGCAGGGGCCAGTTGCAAACAGTCTCGAGACGACCAGGCTCAGGCACCAAGTCTAGGGCAGGGCGGACTTTGGATGGTTTAAATATTGTTTTTTCTGATCTGAGAGCCTCCTTAATCAATGTGATTGACACACGGGTCATTTTCGGAGGTGCTGAGGTCGTTTGCTGAGTTGCGGAGGATTTTTTGGGTGAGGTGGAGTGTAGCCACGCTGGTCCAGCAGCGCTAGTTAACATTCCCGATTCATCGCCTAAAGGGCGGCGTCTCAGTGGATCGGTTAGTTCCAGAGTAATCCTTATGGGGTTCAGTTGGAGGTATATATATGTAGCACCATGTATTGCCTCACCTTGTCTTTCCAATGCCAGTTACCTTGCCTGCTCCTGCTTACTCTGCTTCTGATCTTGTTTGAACCCCACGGAGCAACCCGCACCGTGACAGTTTGGAAAGACCATCATCTACCCCAGCTTTCTAGCTGCGTACCTCTACTCTGCTTCTTTGCTTCTTTTCTTCTTCTTTGCTGTCTTTCATGGATCCTTCTGGCAACTTCGGCTCGGCTGAGGCGGCTCAACCCCTTACGACAACTCGGGTTCTTTGGCCAACACCTCGTCCTTCCAGCCGACTTCCGTGGATGACTCTCAGCCGCCGTACTCTCAGACCCCGGCACCACCAAACACAGAGGCTATGCTGTGGTCGATGCTCCAGGAGATGCACCGCGATTCCCACGGTGCTTTCCAGCTCTATTCTCAGCAACAGGGCAAAACTACAGCTGCCCTCAACAACGTCTCAGCTGCGCTTGCCGGCCTCACCAACCTGATCACCACCATGACTCTTCCGGCTACTCCCGCTCCTGCCCCAGTTGCTGTTCCTGTTGCTCCCGTCCCTGTCCCCGCTGCTCCTGTCCACACTGGTGAACATCCCTTGCGATCTTGCGAGCCTCGTATGTTCTCTGGCGCCACCGCGGAGGTTGAACCTTTCCTCAATGAAGTCGAAACCAACATCCGGCTTCAGCGCATGACCGACAACTGCGACAAAACCAGTTACCTCTCGACATACTTGAAGGACGGCAACCTGAAGACGTGGTATTACACGGTCAAGACACACAATGAGTCCCTACTATCCAATTTCAATTCTTTTCTTTCTGCTTTTCATTCCCAATTTGCGGACCCGAACTATGGCCGCACAGCGCTCCGCCAATTAAAAGCACTGAGGCAGACGGGTTTGTGTGCATCATATGCCGCGAAATTCTGTTTGCTCTTGCCCCATGTCAGCTTCTCGGACCAGATAAAGCTTGACCAATTCAAGGAGGGCCTTAAGCCTTCCATTCAAGATGCCATTGTACTCGTTCGCCCTAAACCCGCAGTGTTTGACGACTACATGGCTCTTGCCATCGAGATTGATAATGACCTTCACGAGAGCGAACTCGCTGATCATGAACGTACCCAGAATGCTCGTGCTAAAGGCTCGGGTTCCGGGTCTGGCTCTGCTTCCAATTCTCGTTCTGCCCCTCGCCAGATGGCATCTACTCCCTAGGCGTCTACCGTGTCTACTGCAACCAGCTCTTCCGAAGTTGTTCCGATGGAGGTTGATGCTATCACGGCTCGCGGCCCCTTGACCCAGGCTGAGAAAGATCGCCGTCGCCAGGCAGACCTCTCCTTGTACTGCGGAGGTGCTGGTCACAATGTGGACCACTGTGCTAACAAGTCCGATAAGGCGAAAAAAGCGCGATGCTGCATGCAAGGCTGCTTCCGCTTCAGCAGGAAAAGCCTAACCGAGAGTCCATCTCCTGCCCTAGGGCTCTCGGGATCTGATGTTAGGGCGCGTCCTGTTCTCGCCACGAAGCCCACGTTCATTCGTGCGACGAATGGACGTTTCATACCCCAAAATTATATTTCTCCTCATTTCGCTTTTGCTGCTTTCTCTCACTTGAATTCTCCAGACCATTTCTTCATCAATGTCTCTCTCTCCTTTCCTGGGTGTCCTCCGGTCCAAACCTTTGCTCTGGTCGACTGTGATGCCTCCGCCTCCTGCATCTCTGATCAGTTCGCCTAAAGGCACTCGCTCCCACAAGCGGCTAAGGACATTCCAACTCCCATCACCGCTGTCGATGATCGACCCATCGCTGGTGGCTTGGTCACTCACGACATTGTTACTCAACTCTTGGTCGACTCTCATTCTGAAGTTATCCGACTCGGTGTAGTGTCTGTTGGCTACCCGGTCATTCTCAGTTTGGACTGGCTGCGCCGTCACAACCCCACTCTCGACTGGGCCAACATGGACCTCACCCTCTCCTGCTGCAATCTTGTCCGCTCTAGGCCCGTACGCGTGGTTGCACAAGGCTTTGGTCTTCCTCAACTCGCCCCAGGCTCTTCCTCTCTCAACTCAACCTCAGTAACCTCTGTCGGCCTGGGCTTCGGTCTTAACGGCGAGTTACTTCCTTTTTCTGTCAGTCTGTCTCCTTTGCTCCTGCTCCGAAATCCTCTCCTGTTCCTTCCTCCACTCCTGTACCTACTGTAGATACACCTTTTGATGATGAGTGTTTGGCCCACGACTCGTCCTTGTGCTCGTCCACGGACAGCGCGCCTACTCCTCTGATGTGCACATCCTCCCCTGATCCTGCACCTGTTCCCAACCCTGCTCTTGGTTCCTTTCTCTCGGCGTTGACGGGACTTAACGGCTTTGGTCATTCTATCCTTGATCGCACACACCCTGTTCCTGCTCCCACTCCCAAAATTCCTGTTTTGAACCCCCACCGTTTTCGTAAACAAACCAAGAACTGTGATATTTCACTGATTCGTTTCCACTCCACAGATTCTTCTTACTACAAACTCTGTGAGATGGGCTCAAAGCCTTCGACTCATGACCCGGATCTCGGCCCGGACTTCCCCAACGAACCTCACAACCCTTCTGCACTGTGCGCGCTCCCTGCTAAATATATGCCCTGGGCTTCGACCATCTTTTCTGACATTGAAGTGGATGCTCTCCCTCCACACCGGCCTTATGACCTCTCGATTGAAATCGAAGACGGCAAAACTCCTCCTTTTGGTCCGATGTATTGACTTTCTCAGGAAGAACGCAACACCTTGGCTAAATACCTCGACGAAAACCTCAAGAAGGACTTCATTCGATGCTCGACATCTCCTGCAGCTGCGCTGATCCTTTTCGCCCGGAAAAAATCTGGTGACCTTCGACTCTGTGTTGATTATTGCGGTTTAAATTCAATTACAAAAAAGAACTGTTATCCTTTACCTCTTATTGACGATCTTCTTGACAGGACGCAAGGCTGCAAGGTTTTTTCGGTCATTGACCTCAAGAACACCTTCGACCTCGTCCGAATCAAGGAAGGCAATGAGTGGAAGACAGCCTTTCATACCCCGCTCGGCTTGTTTGAAACTCTTGTTGTAAATTTTGGCCTTTCAAATTCGCCGTCGACTTTCCAAGCCTTCATCATGGATACGCTGCGTGATTACCTTGATATCTTTTGTGTTGTTTATCTTGACGATATTCTGATCTTCTCTCGTTCCCAGGAAGAACATGGCGAGCTTGTCAAGAAAGTGCTCAACCGGCTTCAAGAAGCTCGCCCCTTTGCTAACCCAGAGAAGTGCGAGTTTGACCGGTCCAAGGTCACCTACCTCGGTTATGTAATCGGTGCAGACGGTATCAAGATGGACCCCAAGAAGCTTGACTCAATCCGCTCTTGGCCCAAGCCTCGCTCCGTCAAAGATGTTCAGTCCTTTTTGGGCTTTACAAATTTTTACCGCCGCTTTGTTGACCATTATTCTTCCATTGCGATTCCACTGACTTCCCTTTGTAAAAAGGATGTCTTCTTTGTGTTCTCTGACTCGGCGCGCGACACTTTCGATAAACTCAAGTCTGTGCTCCTCTCCCAACCCGTGCTCCGACACTTCGACCCGACTCGGCCTTGCACCCTCGCTACTGGCACGTCCGACTTTGCGCTCGCTGGTGTACTTCAGCAGCCAGATGACGATGGCCAACTTCACCCAGTCGCATACTTTTCCCGCAAGTTCTCTCCCGCCGAAATCAACTACGAGGTGTACGACAAGGAGCTCCTTGCTGTTGTGGATTCCTTCTGCAACATGCGCGCCTGGCTCATCGGGACTTCAACTCCAGTCTCGGTAATTTCGGACCATAAAACCTTGAGTATTTCATGTCTACTCGCATTTTAAATCGCCGTCAGGCGCGCTGGTCTATGTTCCTTTCAGAGTTTAATTTCAAGCTCGAATGGGGTCCTGGTCTCAAGAACATCGCAGATGCTCCATCCCGACGCCCGGACTTTGTCCCTCAGAAGGGGGATGAGGCTCTTGAAGCGCAGTTCAAAACACTTCTCAAGCCCTATCACACCGAGCCTTTATTCCCTGATCACACCCTCCATCCTTCTCCTTCCTCACTTCCTCCTCCATCCGCTACCCTTTCTGCCCTCACCACACCCTCGGTCGACTCGTCCACACTCCTCAAACACTTCCAAGATGCGTGGGAGGTCGACTTGGAGTGGCGCGAAGCTCTTGCACAAGGTGATCCCGACTTTGTTGCCAAACGCAGGATGGTATTTCACAAGGGGCATCTCTTTGTTCCTGAACCCCTCCGTACAGATGTTCTGCGCTCACGTCATGACTCTGTCACTGCAGGACATCCCGGCCGCATGCGTACCCTTCAAAATGTTCAACGGGATTATTTGTGGCCGGGATTGTACACGCGCGTCCGAAGCTATGTGAAGGTGTGCAACATTTGCCCTCGGATCCAGGCCGTCCGACACCGTCCCTATGGGCCTTTACAACCCCTCGATATCCCGACCCGTCCTTGGCTCTCAATTTCGATGGACTTCATCGTCAAACTTCCGGTTTCGCACAGCTACGACTCGATCTACGTGGTTTGCGATCGCCTCACCCGCGTCGCTCACTTCATCCCTTGCAACGAGTCGATCAAGGCTTCCAAGCTCGCCTGGCTTTTCCTCAACTGGATTTTCCGCTATCATGGACTCCCCAAGTCTATGATCTCTGACCGCGGTGGAGTCTTCATTTCCCAATTTTGGTCAGAGCTCACACGTCTTTTGCAAATTGATTCATACACCTCCACGGTGTATCACCCGCAAACCGACGGACTCACCGAGCGTACCAACCAGACGCTCGAGACCTACCTTTGTGCCTACGTCTCCTATCAACAGGACAACTGGGTCGACTACTTCCCTCTCGCCGAGTTCGTGTTCAACAACTCCGAGAACTCGTCCACCAAACAATCTCCGTTTTTCGCCAACATCGGGTTCCACCCCACCTTCGAACCTCGACTGACAGAGAACACCCCTTCGGCTGTTCCTGCTGCCGCCAACCTTGCGACTCGACTCGAACACATCCACGCGGAACTTCGGGCCGAGCTGGAACATGCCCAAGAAGTTCAAGCTCGCGCTTATGACTGCCACCACGATCCCATGCCAGACCTCCAGCCTGGCCGTCTTGTGTGGCTCCTCCAGCATAACATCAAGACTACCCGACCATCCATTAAGCTCAATCATCGCCGCCTTGGTCCTTATCCGGTAGAACGCGCCGTTGGAACCCGGGCCTTTAAGCTGTGTCTTCCTTCTTACCTTTCTCGTCTTCATCCCATCTTCCATGTCTCCCTCCTTGAACCCTACGATGATCCCTCCGAATTTCACCCGCACGCTGACCCTCACTGCTTCGAGTTAGCTCCAGATGATGATCCCACGACTCACATTGCGGCCATTCGTGATGCTCGCAAGACTGGTCACCGTTACGAGTACCTTGTGCACTTCCACGACACATCGGAAGACGAAGATGCTTGGATTCCCCTCTCTGACATTCCTCGTACTGCTGATGAGTTGCTCGAGCGGTTCCACCATCGCCACCCCCGTGCTCCTCATCCGCAATGTGTCTTAATGGACAAGACTTACTCGGTGAATGAACCTCCTCTTGATTCTTCCTCTTCTACTCCTCCTTCTTCAGAACCACCACCCACAACACCTGCCGCCATTCCTCCAGTGTCCCGCTGCACACCTACACCCCCACCACTACAAGAAAACCTTCGCTCAAACTATCCTACGGTCACTACCACACAATCTGGGCGCGCCTCTCATCCAGCTGAACGTCTTGACCTGGTTTATGCTCCCAAGCCACGCTGCTCTGCAAATAATTCCGCGCCAATCGTACCTCCTGCGCTAGAAGGGGGATAATGTAGCGGTGCTAGTTAACATTCCCGATTCGTCGCCTAACCCTGCCGATGGCACTCGATGCCATGAGCGCGGGTATGTGAAGGGCGGCGTCTCAGTGGATCGGTTAGTTCCAGAGTAATCCTTATGGGGTTCGGTTGGAGGTATATATATATAGCACCATGTATTGCCTCACCTTGTCTTTCCAACGCCAGTTACCTTGCCTGCTCCTGCTTACTCTGCTTCTGATCTTGTTTAAACCCCACGGAGCAACCCGCACCGTGACATGGAGCACGATGATGTCACTTTCGGCATGGTGCTATATCAACCACTCCGTCACTCCACTTCGCTCCACTTCTCTTCCTTCCCTCCCACCATCCCCTCATCCCTTCGCTGCGTACAAGTGCGTTTTGGTCCTCCCTGTCGCCCACATACTGATGCTTTCTGTATAGGTCAACCCGACCGTTCTGCTTAGTACGTCAGTTTTCCCCAACATCCGAAATCTCACTGACTTGTGCTCTTTCCACAGGCTGCCTTGTCATATCTTGAGGTACGCCAACATGGTACCCTTATTTAACCTCCCTCCTGACTGTTTCCTACAGGTGGCACTTCAACTCGGCACAGTGGTTCATTACATGTGCGTCCCACACCAACTTTGTTCTATCCACATACTGACTTGATGTTATAGGTCTCTTTCATTTCTATATCTACCCTTCCCCTCCTCCTCCCTCATCCTTCCTACCTGTGCCTATGTAGTAGTGGATATCTGAATAAAATGTTCTTTTGTTTCATTAGCCTGATTTGAATGCATGGGGGTAGTGGCGAGCTGCCCTGTTATTTGAGCAGTGGTTTCAGGCATCTTGAGACACATTGTAAGGCCATTTAGCCCCCTGGTGCCTTGAGACATCTTGAGATCCACACCCCGGCTCTCAAGGTGTCTCAAAAACCTAACCTTTGTGTTGCAAGCCACCCAGTACCAAATCAGCTTGAGACGCATTGCAACATGTTTCGAGATGTCTAAAGTCATTCGGGATTTTTCCGACATTAAGTCTTCGCAGCCCCCCGCATTCTTGTATGTTATAATATTATGATCTTAGGAGGTAAGAAACATGAATCCATGTACATCTGGTATGGTTGTGCATGCGGCAAGAGCACTTTAGTCTCAACTCAATGTTGAACCCATCCGGGATGTTTTAAAACAGGCAAAGATGCAGTAAATGAAGGCTTTCTGGTAAGTTTCCTACGGTAATCTCAAGCCAACGACCATCAATCAACATTGCAAGCTCCACAATTAATTGCGACCTTGCCAAAAGACCCGCTGCAAAGAAATCGGGACTGTGGTGTAATGATTACTGGATTTCGGTGGCGGGAAAAGAAATACCAGTCGTACGGACGCCCCTAAACGCGGCAAACGCAACCGAGGTGGTGGTGGTTCAAGTTGAAGTTGGATTTACGTCACCTATCTTGGGCTCTGATCCGATTTCGGCCGACGTCTTCGCCACTCATGTCCTCGCTGTTCCGTTCCATTCCGTTTCGGTGGTTAAATTGTTCAAAGCTCGGCGGCTGAGCACTCCCATGAGCTGCTAGTCATTCGCCAAAGTCTAAACATCTATCAAATCCTCTGTAACCACCATGACTGTCCCATCGCCAAGCTGTTGGACCGCAGCACCGTTTGGCACGGTGTCGGGATGGTAGATACCCTGAGTAGCAGCAAGCCGAGCAAAGCGGGACTCGGGATTTGAAAGCAAGATTCCAGGGGCGTCAAACTCAGCCACCGAGCCGCTGTCCAAGACGAGGATCTAGATGGAGAGTCAGTGCCGTGATATAACCAACGAAAGTGAACGTGCCTTATCATAATTAACAATGGTGGCTGGGAGAAGGTCATCCAAGGCACGCGCGATTTGAGCTCCAATACGCACATATACGATGAGCAATGGCCAAGACGGTGAGGCCTTGCATGTGGGTTTCGACCACCTTTCTTATCTTCTCATCTGTGATGTGGTCCATGCTATTGTCCATACTATCAGGAGCTGGTGGGGAAAAAAACAAAATATTCTCGCCTTGAGGTGGACTCGTCGAGGACAATGATTTTTTTCTTTCTCAACAAGGCCCTGGCGAGACAAAGAAGCTGTCTTTTGACCTTTCGAGAAGCTTTCTTCGTCAACAACTAGATGGTCCAGCTTATCGTCCTGTACAGCAAATTCAGGTAATCCAGGACAAGATAGTGAGAGCGATTATACCAAAGCAGCTACAGCGTCGTACATCTCGACGAGTTTGAGAGTCTGCCATATCTCGGAATCAGTACATGCGTTGGTGATATCGAGATTCTCGCGGATGGATCCGTGCCATAGGAATGGATCTTGGGTGACGATGCTAGTAAGTAAATTCAACTCAGCTTAGTGGTGTTTTCAACATGAGGGGCGCACCTCATTGATTCACGAAGGTGTTTCAGAGAGAGGGTTGAAATATCAACAACCATCGACGCTAATTTTGCCAGTAACGAAATGCTGATCAATGCCTCTGAATAGAGCAAGCACGGTCGATGATTTTCCTGACCCAGTGCTGCAACCCGGTAAACAAATCAGTAGTGGACTTCAACTGGAAACTAGGGGATTACCGGCCGCAAATGCCAATCTTGATTCCGCCTGGTACTTCGAAGGACAGGTTTTTGAGCGCGAGGGGAAGGTTGTCGCTACAAGTCGTGCGTGTCAGATAACACATGAGCGACAGGCGCAACATATACCCATATTTCATGGAGAATTCCGAGAAGGTTAAACTCGCCGCCGATGGCCAGTTCAGGCGAGTATCCGTCGTAATGTCCTCCTGGATTGTGGTCTTCTCCTCCTCGGGTAACTTGGCAAACTCCTCTATCCGGTAGATAGAGACAGTTCCGTTCTCCATGGAGGCGTACGAGTTGAGGAGATGGGCCATCGACGCTCCGAGAGACACCAATCTGAGGACCATCGATTAACAGAAATAGATCAACGATAAAAGGTACAAGCCTGGAAAGAGCAATGCCCAAGAATGCGGCGGACGTGGTATCTCGAAACCGCACGGTGAGCACTGCAACGCTGCACCCGAGAATCGCTTGGAACCACAGCAAGAACACCCGAAGAAAGAGTTGGCCGCCGACTCGGTGATGTAGAGCTCCTTGGGACTCATTTACAAAGGCAGCGTTTTGTGATCGGAAAAAGGTCTGGGCACGGAAAGCCCTGACGGTAACAAGGCCGGAAATCGTAGTTCCAAATAACGTATAAAGCTGAGCGACATGTGAGCGGAATCCAGAAGAAAGACTCCGCGAAAACAAACCGGAGACTTTGATTCCGCTTCGAGTCTTTGGAATTGCTGAAAGACGAGTACGTCAGAGATAATACGCGTGAGCTGGAGAGATATACTTTGCTGGTTGCGAGATAAAATTTCAAAAAGTAGGTTGCAAATACAGCGAGAAACGGTAGGGCGAAAGCGAGCAATGGCGTTGCGATTGTGATGAACGCGAAAGTACCTGAGACGAGTGAGCATATAGGGAACGCCTCCAGAATTTTTTATTAATGTACCTGACATGCTGAGAAGGTTGGTTGCAAAATTGAGGAAGTCAAACGGAAATTCAAAATCGGCGGCATGAATGTCGTGTGAGAATCTCGAACCATAATTCAGTGACCCTCGGCAGCAACACGCGGACATAGCATACCGATTCAAGATTTTGCCGACAGGAGTTTTGGTGATCCACGAAATTGGAGAATGCATGACGCCGGCAAGTTCCACCTGAATAGAAAGGATCTCAGCGTCAATTCAGAAGAAATCGGATAAGCCGTACGCACCCGATGAATGTGAGGCGCGGTAAAAGTTGAAAGAGTGTACGCAAAATAAAGGAGGGACACAGCCATGAGCAAAAGACTGCAAGGAGCCTCAGATGACGGTATAATCGCAACCTAAGGGACGCACTTGATGGCAACGAAAGCCCCATATCCGGCGACCCAGAGCCAAAGACGGCTCCTCGGAGCAGATGCGAGCACTTGCTGGTATCTGAGCGATGCTAACTCAAATGATGAAGGAAACACGCACTCGACATGTAAGCTGTCGTAGATATGCCCACGCCACTCCATATCACGATGAGCGCGAACATGCCAGAAGCCCTGACAACGCCTGTGCACTGGATGTAAAATGCATACGCACCCTTTCTAGAGGCCTCATTGGCCCAATCCTGTTCCTCATCCTCCTCGTCGTAGTCCTCGGCGGCGGCTGCCGTTGAGTTTTGCTTGGCCGCCTGCCCAGCGTCGGCTTCTCCTGCAGTGGAGACCAACGCGAACGTCGCGCCGGCATCGCGCACTTCCTCGAAAGAGCCAAAGTGCGTGATCGTCCCAGAGTCCATTACGATGACCTTGTCGGCGCTGGGAAGATGGTGTACTCCGTGCGTAACAAGCACCGTAGTCTAGATGATACGTTAACCTCAAGTTGAATTTTTTAGATGGCAGCGAGTGCAGACCTTTCCCTTGAGCAAGCCATATTGGCCGAACAGCGATGCAAATACTTGGGCCAGGGTAAGCCTCTCATAACTGTGTATCAGGTCTTCTTACCGTGGGCCTCGGTTTCGCCATCGAGAGCACTGAACACATCGTCCAGCAAGATGAGATCTGCTTGAGCGTAAACCGCGCGAGCAATTGCCTGCGTATCATGAGTCGGATGAGGAACGTCGAATGCGCACACGAGCACAACATACCAGCCTCTGGCGTTGCCCGCCCGAAAGGGTTGATCCTACCCTCAATTCAGTAGAGTCAGAGATAAGGTGAATCTGCTTCCGGACCTTTGTCGCCAACCTTGGTCAGGTCCCGGCGTGGAAGCGCCTCGATGTCCTGACGCAAGCCACATGCGTAAATCACCTGATTGTAAAATACTTCATCGTACGTCCTGTGGAGGAGAATATCTATCTCGGACGTAAGCATGTTTCGGAACAAAACCCAGTCACCCAACTGGCGCGAAGAGTTCCCGGATAGATGAAAGACGTTTGGGTTGCAAGCGCAATCTGTGCGTATTGTGAGGGCAAGAAAGGGAGACGACGTGGATCCCAACTCACCCTGGGCGCCTTGACCCTCACCGTCCCTTCTACTAGCGTCGTCTCTTGCAATATCGACATGAGAAGGCTGGATTTTCCCTGCGATAAATCAGCTATGAGCTGCTCGAAGAGAAATTATAAATTCTTACACTCGCGACGGATCCGACGACCATATGAAGCTCGCGAGGGGCGAGCTGGAGCGTGATATCTCGCAGAACGCATGTCTTGTCGTCCCATGCAAACGTACATCCAGTGAGGGACACCTCGACACCAGATTCCTTCAAGCCATCGGCATCGACGTCGCCCAAATCGGTCCCTACATTTCCAGAATCTGACTCGGCCTTCTCGGGGAGCTGCAAGAAGCTCTGGATGCGCCCGATGGAGGCGAACGACGCGAAAAGCCCCGGAAGCGATTGCCCAATTGTGTTCAACGGACCTGATTCGGAGGTCAAATTGGCGGTAGAATAAATGTGAACCATATAGTCACGGCGCACCATTGAGCAGGCTGACGATGGTAAATAACCTGTAAAAAATCTCAATTAATCCGTAAGCTGTCTCCATGTAACTGAACTGACGTGAAGAGGCGGCTGACATCGAGCGGCGGGAGGTCACCCCATCCCTTCGCGCGCATGATCGTGTACGCCGCAAGGGTGACCAAAAACGATGCGCTCGGGCCGATGTTGGACAAGGTGCTTGCGAACGTGATGTAGTACAGGAAGGTTCTGAATGCATCTGTCTCAAGTGCACTGATCTTTGCTTCGAGCGCGGCCTCGTATGCTCCCAGTTTGATGGGAAGGAGTTGACCGAGGACAGAGGTCTAGAATCGCAGTTAGTGCCTCCCCACTGCACAGAATTCCCTGACGCACAATGAGTTTGATCCGGACATCGAGGGCCTTGAGCCACTCTGCTTGGGCGGCACCCACGAAGCGGCTGATGGAGCCTGACGGACTCAGCGGCACTAATACGAAGATGAAGAAACATACTGGTTGATACAATGAGGGTCACAACGAAGAGTAGCGGGGCAAACATGACATAGCCCGCCTTCAACCACAGCATGGTACACGCGATGACGATAGTCACCACAGCCGCCCAGAGCTCTTGCAACGTTTGAAATCCACCGGTGACCTTCTCGACGTCCACTGACATGTACGTCGTTGCGGCACCCTGCATCATCGTGAATCAGCATGATTCCGCGCGCGCAAATAGCGGATACGAACCTGGCCGACTTCGCGTGCTGCCAGGGACGTCAAGCGAAGCGTTTTCGCGTATAGGCAGCCAGTGAGCGCCGAGCGATATAGCACGATGAAGGCGTTAACCTTGCGATATTTAGAAGTCGTAAGTACAGCTAACCACAGACGCAAATGATTATTACCTTTTCGGAGTGGACGTAGTTCGAGATGGTCAGAGTAACTGAGATTGAAATCAGAGCAAGCGCAAAAACCTGAGCGGGGGACGCCAGTACCGTAGACACCAAAGTACGCCGCAATGAGCCGGGTGCCGCGTTCCTTGGGGATTGACTTGTCGGAAACATAGAGGAGCATTTGTTCCACGAGAGTGACCTGGGCTTCAAAAGAGTTAACATGGAATCACGGCTGAGCGAACCCAGCTAGCCTTACCAAACGTTCCAGCCAGGGCGAGTAATCGCGGAAGGACGGGGCTCAAGAAATGAGGACTAAACGCTCTGAATGTGCTCTGAAGCGAGGTCAGACTGGCAACAGCAAGTGTAGCGGTCTCACTTTGACGAGATACCAGCTGTCAGTCTTATCGTCCACGGCGAGAGCAGCAAGGAGCTTCTCCGTCGCCGGATCGGACCTGAGGTGGAGCGGAATATCGCGAAGTTCAGGGAGGGTGATACGACGACGAGATCCGGCGTATAGAATTGGAATAATGTGCGGGAAGAAGGGCCTGACGAGGAAGGAGAGCGTCGATTCATATGCAGGTGGCTAGAGCACGTCAGAACGCGAAAGGGGAGCGAAGAAAAACTCACAGGCTCTGTGGGTATCAGGAGCTGGCGTTTGCTCTTGCTTTCGAGGAAGATCAGCACAAAGAGGGATACGGCCGCAGCGATATTGGCATAAAGGTACGCCGAGAGAGCGCGTATACCCCGGAGTGGATACGCGTAAACTGCGCTTCCAATGACAGCGTAAATGCAAGTCAAAGTGCTCGGTGCGATAGAATGATAGTGCTCGGATATAGAGGCCACGGTGAAGGTGATCTATAGCGAACTTCAGCCAGTTCGAAACATAGTGAATTAGTAAACTTGCCGCCGCAACAACGCCCATGCCCAGTACCAATATCCACTCAGATGGCCCTTTCCTTTCCGCAACGAGCATGGCCACGGCACTAGCGATGTAAATGACCCCAAAGAATGCCTTCCAGGCCGCAAGAATGTCAACTTTTCTTGATATGCATATAGGAGCTTTGCGGTTGGCCAGAATACGCAATAGAAGTGCGACAAAAGCTGTGAGGAGTGTCCCGGTTCGAAGTATGTCCGGTGGCTCGAGTGATCCGGTTGCGCGGGCGGCAGACAGAGCCGAAAAAGACGGCGACGCGCCGTACTCTGCCAGCGCCTCAAGTTCGCGGTAATTTGCCGGGGTCCCCGACGGATAGAAGAGTTCCATGCACCGACTGGGCTGGACGAGAGCAAGGGGGAGATAAGTTGGAGATTGCGTTGACCCGGACTCAACCGAACGGGTCCGAAAAAAGTAGATCTTCACAGTGTGACAGGGGGCGATCTGGAATGCGTCACCCTGCAGTATGTTGGTGTTTGGTCTGGAGGTTTGCATCAGTATGATCACGTGTAGGACAACACAATGCCGACGCCGACCAGATTTTCCCCTGGAGCTTGCCAAAATATTGAAACTCGTAATGTTGTGCTATGAACGTTAAATGAGTGACGGAGCGTCGAAACGCGTTGTGCCGTCCTACACGTGAGCATATTGATGCTTTGGTCCGTGAACATCGGAACTGGTGCGGAACTGTGATTCGGCTGATCGGCACTGCTCGACATCCATCGGCACTGTGGCACAATAAGACATTAACCGTTCTTTAACGAAATGGCTCCTCAGCTGTGCTCCTGCCCCAAATATCTATGCTCTTCCTCTCTTCCTCTGCTCTTCGTCTCTGCTTAGCTCCATCTGTCCTCAATTTCCCATGCTTTACCACTGCCCCACTGACCTTTGTTGCTCCATCTGGCCAAGTCACCGTTGTATTTCCATCCCCACCATGTTCCTGGACCCCATTAGGTCCGTTCAACTTCCCCATTTCTTCAACTGTTCACTGCCCAAACTGTGCCGCAGTATGCACAGTCCGAACTCACTCTGCAGACCAGCTCGCAGTTCTCTTTTGGCAGGTTTTGGCAAGTCACAGTTCATCGCAGCAACTGCTGCCTGTACCACAGCTCATTTCCATTATAGTAGACAAGATTGACCGGCGCTTCGCTCCGGTATCCAAGATCTCAAGGACGATTCAATATGCAATGAATGACGTTCATTAACCGTTCTTTAACGATTACCTCGGCGATTTTTTGTATCTCTTTGCGCACATCCCCTTCTGACATATCCCCTTCCTTCCGTCTCACCCTTGGTTCTCGTTTCTGAGCGTCAAAGTTCCTCTACACAGTTTAATTTTACACTTGAAAACCCCATGCGGCTGACCGATGCGCAGCCTTTGTTGATTGGATGCTGTTCATGGGGACCAGCATCGGCCGATCGGAAAGCGGCAGCATTGTCGCTGTTTGGCTCGCTGGAGCGGTCGGTTCCCTTTTGAATAGGTTAAGGCTTTTTACCCGCTGCTTTAATCGCTTAGCACCGGAGAGAAAGTTATCATTAAATTAGCTATAGAGTACCGTAGTCAGGCCAGATTTTTTATTTTGAACTGATAGCCAAAATGAGACAGAACTTGCCGGAAGTTCGCATATTTCCGATGCCCAAAGGTCAAAACAAAAAAAATCCGGCCTGATAGCGGGGTAGGGTGATTAAAAACCTACCGCTTTCACTGCGGGAGTCAGACAATCCACAGTGATTTGAAGAAGCCTTAGGCGTTTTGTGTGGGCATATCAAATGCATACGGTCACTTCAGTGACAAGTGTGACATTCAATGTTTAGACCTTCCAGCAACCTTCCAGCCCGACTTTGATACTGCTTTCGTCCACAACACTTTCATGCATTGTTATACTGGCTAGATCTTCGCTTTCCCATGCCTCGCCCTACACTCGGCCAACCACAAAGCAGATGTCTATCGATAATGCCCAAAAACATCATGATCTTGCATCCAGGAACGACGCCGAAACACTCCTCCGGATGATCCATCGAGAAGGATCAGCGGATCACGGAGCAGAAAAATCTCATTTCCGAGCTCAATGAACAACTTTCTCAAGAAGATGACCGTGATTGGGAAGACGTGGACAGCTAATTTATTTATTTTCGTTGTAATTGCAATTTTTACTGTGGGGCTGGACATATATGAACAAAATGAAGATTTTATACCGCGGAACCGAGTCAATAGAGTCGGTGTGGAAGCCAGAACACGAAGGAACATGGAAACACTTACTTGTAGCGGTGCATAAACACGGTCAAACATGCCGCTTTCCGATCGGCCGATGCTGGTCCCCACTGTTCAAGGCTGTTCATCGCTGCTGTTGTTGGCTACGGCGCAGCCCAAAGATTGTAATCAAGCCGGGAAGCCATGTAGCCTCCCCGAAGAGTCTCGAGATCCTTATAAAGAGGCAGCATTTCCCACCTTCGCTTGGACTAGCAATCTTTTGCCTAAATCTGCCTCAATATACTGCCTGTCCTCAACTCAAGATTGAAATGCAACCATTCTTTCTGGGATCACTCCATGCATCTAGGATCACTTCACGCAATGACCTCTCAATGCTAGGACCTTCTGGGGAGCGATGGAATCAACCTGCTCTGCTCTGCTGATTCTGGAATACTTTCTCGGCGGTCTCAAGGGAGGTTATATCGTCAATTTTATATTGTTCTTCGCATCATTGTTCTAAACATGCTAAGCTCGGCTGCCCTGACTGATACGACTCCCATAAATCTCCTGCTTAACCATCTGCTGTCTCATGATCCCTTGGACTTCGTATTCAATTTCTGGATGTCTTTTGGGCCACGGCTGTTGGATCAACTGGGGGCTCGCTTTGTCCATTTCAATGAATCTGATTAACGGTCCACTCCTCGGCAATCACCGCATTTGTTCTCTTCTTCAGTCCTTCAATGTCGCTGTGTTTATTTATCGGACGCCAAAGGGTTCCATCTTGGGTTTCTCGCACCGAATTTCGAGCTCGGATGCGCGTAGGCGCATTCAATCAACTTCCTTCAAAATCCAAAATCGACCAGCTTTGACTCGCATTTCCGGGGCGAATCAATGTTACTTACCTTTCATTAAATTCACTCTTGCACCGTCACACCCGCAGTTCGATCAATGAATCTACTACCTGTTTGGACACAGTTCCCATACCGTCAAACAGCTCTGGCCTCGGGCACAGCAAAAATTTCTGTGATCATGCAATTGTTAGGGCTGTTTTGATATGGAATTGACCATCTTATTCTTTTCTTACGCTGGCATTCAACCTTTTCGCTTGGAGTTGGAATTGGGGAGAAACTTGAACATAGGCTAATCGCGGACCTTCTGCAATTGCGTTATATTATGTACACATACAATGGATAATGGTTGTCTTGCATCATAATTCCGGAGCGAAGCGGAGGTCCGTCTTGTTACTACTTAGGAAACTGAATGTTCGGGTGTATTTCCAATTGATTTCCAGAGCGTTTGTTCCAATTCGTTCTGGGGTCGGACTGACGACAGACTCATGCCTGCCACGGGATACGGCACTGGGCTCTAAAACTTGAACGGTTATCGCGTTTGTGACTATAGACTTCAATACATTTGGCGGTCAATCAAGTGTGAGCTACCGCTTGGAATCGCTGCCATGATATGCACTAATCTCGGCTCCAAATCTTTTCGGGATGGCTTCGGAGACGGCCGTGATTTGGGGCACAGAAATCAAAAAAAATCACCGCCATCACCCCTTATACTTAGGGCGGGTGCTCCCCATCCTCCTCCCATCAAATTCTGCCTCGATATCATCTCAACAAACCGACATTAATATCTTCGTATAGAATTACTGTGGCTGCTCTCAGAGCATCCACAGAGAGCAGTGCTCTCTGTATGAGCACGCCCTTAAAATGCTGGGAACGAGACTAGATATGCACGGCCTGGTGGGAATATATATACGTTACGACAGACTTCTGAGAGACTTTCCACGGTGTCAGTTTATCAAGCGAGATGCTTACGAGCTAGAAATGACAAGGCGTCTGTCTCAAGAGACTACGGAGGCAAAAACGCCGAGCCAGGGCTTCGGTGATTTATATTTGGCTCTCAGTAGGATAAGCTCGGAGCGGTCATCTGATTATCTTTGCTTGAACTTGGTGATTTTACATGATGTTCTGTTTAACTCGAGAAAGTGAGCCCTGTCTTCACTTTTTCTGGCGGGAACAGTACATGTACAGGAATGGTACAAATTCAAACTGGAGTCATCTTCTCGCAATTGTCGTCGTCCTCAGTCTCCTTTGTGATGTTCACAGCAATACGACGCAACTCCACACTTCCGGTTCTCGGAAGATCGCGCCGCGATCCCTCGCTCGGACTCGACGACTTCTGCGACCGTAGACTGATACGTACGGTAATCATGCAGAAGGTTATTCCCTAGACACATTCAGTCATTCAGTACGAGCGAGCTACGACGGAGGCGGGGGTAACGTACAATAACTGGGGTAACAGCTTCCAGTACGATGAACTGGGCATTATAGTTCACCTCGTATAGCGTAAGAAGTAGAGTCTCCACAAAGAGATACAATGCGGCCGACTCCATGAGGATGAGAAGGATCGGAATAAATCCTCCTCGACTTATGCGGTATTGCGTAGAGCGCTTCTCCCTCTGCCAAAGACGAAGAGCCATAAGGCCCGTGGTGATTATGTTTTGCGCAACAGCAGTAGAGAAAAACACCTTCGAGAAATGAGGATCAGAGATTTCGCCCCTCGAAACAACCATATCTCACAGTGATCCAGTTCGTGAGCCGTGGGTCGAATATAGAAGCGGTAGGGTCGGTATTGGCGAACAAGACGGTAACGGTGGAACCAGCAACTAGGATGAAACATCGCACGGTCAACTCCGCAATAAATGTACCAAATTACAGCCACTTACTGGTGCTGGTGATAAGCAGGCAAAATGGCAGGATTACGAACCTGTAATCTCGATTCCACAGGATCCAGCAACGGTACACCTTGTTCAACGGTTGGGTCCCTTGCATTTTACAGAAAATAGAAAACGCACTGCCATTGCATCACCCAGAAGACTCTGGACTGTGTACCTGAAGCAGGGATGAGGTTGTGTAGAAGTACTAAATCGACGGCGCGCACATAACATCTTTGAAGATATGATGCCCTGGAGGACGACGGTTAAATTGATCTCGGCGTAAATTCTCGAAAATCCACCTACAAGATGAAATAACTCCGAGAAAGGCCACCGGCCCTCCTGGTGTCGTTCCAAAGTCAACATAGCCCGTGATAACACGGTAGCCATTCACAGCTATGGGGGTGGGCTTCAGAAGCTTGATTCAGTGGGTACGGGCTCCCCTCACCGACGTGCAATGTTGCCACAATGAACATGATCACAGAGGTCCCAAAGATGACCTGGGAATCACTGATCAGAATGAAGGTTTGCGAGGCGTAGGGGTAATCCATACGCGATTGTGGGTGGCCATAGATCGGCCGTTGCGAGTGACGGCGAAGCTGATGTACACACTGAACCAGAATCCACAGAAAAATATACCTGCGAAATTTTTGAATGCCATTTGAGTAAACTTAACCACCAACAGTACCATATAGGATGGCCTTGAAGCAGAAGAGAGAGAAGTTGTGTCAGTCTCGATCTCATTCAACCGAGAAAGGTCTCTCTACCTCCAACCAAGCAGCCACGAGAAAAGTCTTCACGAGGGGATACTGTGCCATGCTGAGGAGATGTGGGGCTTCACCGCAACCCTGGCCGTATTTATCCGCACTGTTCGTGGGTAGTGTGATCGCAATAATAGATCGTGTAAGTTTTGTACGATCTCAGCATCCGCGGTCGATATCATCTTCTGATTGAAGGCCCTGGTACGTAGTACCGAATTTGCTTCGCCCGCAAATTTATCCATGACTCAATTATACTTCCGAAGTTCGATGTGGTATGTAAGATGGTTACCGACGCACCTCGCTTCATTGTGTCTCGGAGTGGGTAAGAGGTGGAAGTATTCTGGTCGAGCCGCCGTAAGTCTTTTGAACTACCGGACGGAACACCTGTCAAACTTCAATGAGTATTCACCTTTAACTCTGTGCCACAAGATGCAGTAGCGCATGGAATCCAAACGCTCTGTAGAAGCGAAAACACCTCCCCGTTTGGCACCTTCCGGGTCGCCAATGAACCCAAATCTGGGGGCATGATTAAGCATCTTGTCTAGTTCTGGTTCACCAAAAGAATTCTGCTAAAAGCTTCAGTAGAGCCTTCAGCATTTGATTCTCCTTCACACACATATTTTGGTGGGAGCACCTGATGTCACGTTGCCTGTGCTCAACATACAGGGCCGGTGGGTAAGCCGAATGTGAACAAGGGTTTTGGAGGTACACAGGATGGTTTGGAAGTGTTTCGCTTTCACGTAAATTGATTAGGATCTTGGTTCCGACAAAGATCACTCTCATTATCTTGCCAAATCGTGCAAACTCTTGTCTTGCTAGGAGCCTCAGATGGTGCTCTATGCATTCACGAAAAACCCTGACATCATTAGAGTACAATCGCATCCGCAATAGGTGCGGCAAGCTGATCGTTTCACTTCCTAATTCGAGACCGTACCTCATCCGTAGTGATAGAAATCAGCCCCAATCTCTTTTTCTTGATCTCGTCCAACCATCCAAACGTTGTGGTACCTCTGACATGAACAAATATGGACGGTTGACGGCGACAAGAAACTGACCGCTCCCGACGGCGATCACGACGATGTTAGCACGAATGTTCAAGCATCGTGGAAGTTGACCTCCGGCCGCTGTAGGATGAACATATTCTCACAGCGAAAGCAATGCTGCACCCGTGCCGAATGTCCGCTATGGCTGACCAGCTGGCAGTAACGAGATTAATACACTTTGAACACCGAACTTGTCCATCTCAGCGCAAGGAGGAAAGCTGCCGACCCAAATCACCGTGGATACCACATGCGGAAGTAGCGAACCTCATCAACGGTAGCCCGCATCGGCGCTTGACTTTCGCCCCGCTGCCTTTCCTTCCGGTCCCGCTCAAATATCTATCATTCTTCCTAGAAACGGCGCTCCGTGCCTGACTCCCATTTAGGTTCCCGAATTTTGGGACGAGGGTCCGGTTCTAGATATGGTTTGGTGGCTATCTCTGCGTAACTAATCCTCTTTTTGTCACAATAAATCGTACAACTTCTAGGACAATGAATGACTGTACATGGCACCATTAGGGTATATCATCCGATCCTTCTACCTCGACAACTCCGGCCCTCAACCACCGTGGCGCCAGGCGCGCTCAGCACGGATGGGAAACGCCTGCAGCCCCAGCGCCCGCGGCAGCCCCGTCGCCAATCCCGGGTCTATGTATGGACTGGGCTCAGGACTGCGCGGAGTTCCCGGCGCGCTTCGACCTGGGCTACGACCGTTCTTCGTGCGAGGGGCGACCGCCGAACTCGGTGGTTGCACAGAAGGCGTGCGTGCGGTGACAAGCGCAATAGGCCGGCTCGCGGGCACAACCCTGATGTTCTGCGGCTTCTCCTTGCGTTTGCTGCCTTTGGTTCGCGGGACATGGTCGCGCAGGACTGGATCATCCTCCTCCGTGGGCACAACGTGGAGGTGTTTGGCCTGGGGAGGAACAGATATCATTTCGAGCGGTGGGAGAGCGTAGGAAGGGAGAGGGGTGAGAGGGCTCGGTGTTCCGTTTCCTGGTTGGTCTCTCCCCCATGTCATCCACGAAGGGGTGTTCCCCATGACAGGTAGGTCAGCGCCGGAATAATTCGGAGGAGAATAGGGCGAGTACTCGGCCGGCGAGCGCTTGTTGGGTTGGCCACTGGATGAACGAGGTGAGCGATGCATAAAGGGTCTTTCTGGAGTCTGTTGTCACCCAGGGAGAGCTGTTATCTTTATAGCAGAGTGACAATAGCTTTTGCTTGCGATAAACATCGAAAAGACAATTGGAACCGAGTGACGGCCAAACAAAAGAATATAGTGATGGCTACTCGGAAACTCACACACCCACAATTGGAAAATGAAGGCGTGGGATTTCAACAGCATGGGCGTTTGGAAACAAAAGAACAAAGGGCTGTGCCGTCCGGAACCGTGATACAAATGCTCCACTCGGTCAAGGAAGACAGACCTTGGCGATCGTTGGTTCCGGATGAGCCCAGCCTCCTGACGCAGACCAAACGCAGACGACACCGCTGGGAGCCCGCACGAAGTCGGCAAAGCTAGACTTCCGGGCTACTTAAGTATCGGGATTTCCTTCATCAGTCGCTTACCTGAGTCCTCACATTTCGAGCTCAATTTATTCCGACCCTCGAAAGTTTATTGCTGAGGATTTCATTATCGCGGGAGCCTCAAGGTAGGGTATCTGACCTGGCTGAAACAACCTCGCAGCGCAGTGCCGATCGTGAGAGCGGGTGGCTTCACGGCGCTCAAGGTGTGCAGATAACGATGTAGATACCCGGCAGGCGATAAGCGGGACCCAAACAAATGAGTTTGAGAAGCTGAGGAGCTCATAATAGGGGCTTCGAGAAGTAACCAAGAGACCTGAATGTTTGGAAACACGGCGCTTTGCGCCCATCGACACTGATTTTTGCTCAGGGTCGAAAACCGATTGTCGACCCAAGATCTCCGATTCCAAATCCTCGACTCCTGGTGGCATTTACCCGACCTCAACGAACAGGATATGGGAGAGAAATTTCGCATTGCCTGCATCAAAGTCCGAGGAAGCGATCAGAAGGAGCGATGCCAGGGGCCGGCGAAGATAATGGTCAAGTAAAAGTTGGCTATTCATCGATGTGGCGTCGATAACAGGTCACTCCGGCTCATGGGAAGGACATGGATGCCGCTGAATCTGAAAATGACGGCTCTGATTTGAAACCGGCCTCCGCACAGTGGCTGCTCCAGGTTCAAGTTCAACTCGACGAGTTGAAACTGTCAGGTGCGCAGTTCTCACCCTGTCAATCGAACTGACTCACTGTCTCCCTCTTACCACCATGCATCGATACGGTCTTCTCTGCATGAGCCGCGAATCTTCCTGCGAAGTTGACCTATTCGTATTGAAAACCGGCTTCATCGGATTTGCGCGTGGCCCGTGCAGTCTTGCTCAGGAATTCATGGTGGCGCCCAGCCCTTCTACCGACTACACGGTGAATCTCCGACCACAGAACCCAGGCTCACCGAACTTTCTTCCCTCGAGGATCAGAATCTACGATTCAACCGCGCGAACCACCAAGAAATGAGCGACAGAAATTGATGCATGGGCAGGGCTCAGTCACCCCGTTCTCACAGGGACAACGATTTGGACGCTAGGATCGTTTTAGAGGCGGCCACTTGTGGCGCAACCCATCTTCGGCTCGGGGAGAATTATCTAGGGGTATTGGAGCGCATGGCTAGCCTCGTCTATAGTCATTGACTACTCTGATTTCTCTAAGACGTCGGATTTAGAACACTCGGGATGGGAACAGTCCCACACAATGACTTCTTTCTGACCTGTAGGCCGATGCCTCGGCCGCTTCGACGCTGAGGCTTTCGCCAGATGCTTCTCAGAAGCACCCTGTGGACTGCTTCTTCCGAGGGAACTTTCTGAAGCAGCTGCATATAAGGCGTGCACTATCAGGCGATTTCCCTTGCACTTTGTCTTCTTTCAGTCATGCGCTCTGCCCTCGTCCTTGTCGCCTTTGCTAGTCTCTCGTATGCCTCCACTCCTTTGGCGCGTGATGTATCTGCCAAGCTCTACACTGCCTGCAAGAATCCAGGACACGTTGCCCTCACATTTGTTCGTTTCTCTTCTTCCGTCGGGTTGTATCTACTGATACCGTTATTTAGGACGATGGACCGTGGACGAACAAGTGCGTGTACACTTCTGCATTTCAGGGACCCAACATTTGATTCTATCTACAGTAAAAAGATCTCCGACATGGTCTCCAATGCCGGAGGCAACTGCACTTTTCATGAGTTAGCATTCCTCGCTCAATCTACAACTTACTAAAAAGCTGATTCGGCCAACTAGACGGCAATAATTGTATGTCAAAGACTACATCTTCCGATATCCATCTCAGAAGTCTCCCAGGGGACTGCATATACAACTCGTATAATAGCACGAACTATACTGCAGTTATCCGGTACGCGATTGCTGCAGGGCACCAGATTGCCTCCCATAGTTGGTCGCACAAGGACCTCACCACTTGTGATAACGTTACGAGTAAGTTCTTACATATCTTTGGAGGTCCTTCTGACCGGTACGAAGTGGGCCAGGAGCTAGATTGGATGAATAGTGTGTTTCTCTTTTTTTTGTCATTCGTGGAGACCTCAAAAATGCACAGCGGCACTCAAAAAGGTTGCGGGTGTGGTACCTGCAGTCATCCGGCCGCGTACGTTTCGAACTTTTCGAATTTTCGAGTCACTCATCAGTTTTAAACAGCATACGGTGCTTATAACGACGATGTCCTGAAGCCTGTGGAGCAAGGAACATGAGTGTCGTCACGTGGGATAGCGAGTTCGTCTTGCCTAGTCAATACCAGACTATGGCTTAACACCCGACTTAGCTCTGAAGACTCCTGGGCGAACGCGAACGCTAGCAACAGCAAAGCGGCGTACGATCGGCAGATTCGCGCCTCTCAGGGTTCGATGCTGATTCTCAATCATGAGACCGTTGGTAAGTGGTACCTTTATTCCATTGCAACTACAAGTTGGCCGACGTTGAACATTTCCGTAGACTTCACGTGGTAATGACTTCCTTTTGCCGGATCTTTGGGAATCTCGTCAATCTAATCTCCTTACAGCAATGAGGTGCTTGCCTACGCGTTAGAGGCACTCATTTCCTACGGCTTTCAGCTTGTCACTGTTGCGAAATGTCTCGATATAGCCCCGTATCTGTGGGTCGGCCAGCCGGAAAAACCGAACGTATGTCCTTGCTTTGAGTCGCTGGATTAGAACTGAAGCTTTGCTTCAGTATACGGGGTGTGTAATAATAGTGGGGCGACTTCGTAGTTTGTGGTGTCTCAAGTTGGCATGTTATACAGTTCTTTGAAATTCTTCAAACTTGAATATTCGGACGGTTGATAGGGCCAATTCCTGAGGCGTACATATGTGAGAAGGAGATTGCAGTCGAAAACCAAATCGAATCGCCGAGAACATTTTTTCCAGCAGTCTACACGATTCAACCTGATCTCGCTGTCGGTGAGGCAGGACTTCTGAAGATTGCACGCACATGAGATAGGATCGGCAACTCGGCCATCATCACAAGAACGGATCATGATCGGGCGGTCGAGCTGATGCTCGCGAGCACAGCCTCTGCAGATCTCATCATGTCGTTCACCTTCAGTGCCACCGACCATCCAGTTAGCATCCAGGGAGGGACCTTTTACAACGTGGCCGGAGACGTCAATATCTTCAGTCCCTCTCTAGCACTGTTGCCGGACCTTCCCCTCGAATTCGTGAGTCGCAGATGTACCCTGAGGCTGTCGATCGATAATGACGGTCTCGTCGTAGTTCAAAGAAGCCAGGAGTCTCGGTCGACCGAGAAGAGAAAAAATCTTACAGTTAGCTCAACATTTTAGCATCTGGATGGTGCAGTCCAACTCCGCTATGCAGATAAACCGGCGATATCCCACCGTGCCGATCGTCGTTTGAACCTTGGCGAGAACGGTTCGCGATTCTAGATTATTCGCAAGTGTCAGCTGAAACTGACGAAGGGGTAGGTCTTGACATTTTATCGCTCGGTGCTGAAAGATGCGATGCACAATTCGGCTGAGCGTCCCCCCGACCCCCCCTGCCACGAAGGGACACGCGAAATGGTGCTAAGCGATCTCTGTGCGTGGTCTCGGGATGGCCGCCGAGAAGGCAGTCTTCTATGGTTGTACGGATCCGCAGGCATGGGCAAATCTGCTGTTGCGCAGACCTTCGCCGCGAACTGCGAAACAGAAGGGACCTTGGGGGCGTCTTTCTTTTTCAAGCGCCAGGATGGGGGGCGGGGAACCTGGAAAGGGCTGTTTCCAACCCTCGCCTACCAGCTCGCCACCTCCTTCGACGAACTCCGTGGCGTAATTCAAGAGGCGGTAGAGGATGACAAGCTTGTTGTCGCACAGACAATGTTGCACCAATATCGAAAGTTACTCGTCGCGCCACTCAAACAGGCACCATTGCTCACTGTACGGCCCATCATCGTGATCGACGGTCTGGATGAATGCGAGGACCGCAGTCTGCAGTAATGCTCCTTAAATTATCATCGAGGGACTTCGGACTGGAACCCTCCCTGTTCGGGTGCTAATAGCCAGCCGCCCGGAACCACACCTCCGCGAAGTCCTTCAAGCACCCGACAATTTCGATTTTTGCCGTCACCTCGAGCTACGTGCCGATGGGCTCGCATACGCAGATGTTCGCCGATACTTGTGCGATGAATTCTCGAGAATTCGTCACTTGCATACTTCCAGAGGAATTCCGCTGGAGGATGATTGGCCCGGGCAACATTCGATCAACCATTTGGTCGAAAAGTCCTCCGGAACTTTCATCTATGCGGCCACCGTCTTGCGGTACATTGACGATGAATACTCGCACCCAGCAGAGCGACTCGATGCCGTTCTCCGCCTCGATCCTCAAAGTACTACTCCCCTCGACAATCTATACCGTCAAATTCTGTCAGCTGTCTCTGACAGACCTATCCTTCAGCGAGTTCTACACGCCATGGTACGAACAAGTGAGAACTTGGATCCCGAGGAGATTGACGTAGCGCTGCAATTACGGACCGGAACTTCACGGCTCGTCCTGCGGGGCCTTCATTCCGTGGTTTGTGTTTCCCCTGTTCGTACCATCGGCTTCCGGCACGGAGTAACCTTCTTGCACGCATCCCTGCGCGACTTCCTTCTCGATCCGATACGTTCGTCGGAACTGTGCGTCACTGCACCACACCTGGATCCCCAACTCGTGCGCAGTATGATTATGTTCTTATCGAGTTCGTCACCCAACTATCCCCTTTTCAAGTACGTCCTCGGTCGGGGTTCTGATTGTGGCCTGATTTGGGATTTGGAAGCGAAATCACCGAGCACCTTGTGCATTACATCGTTAGAATTGAACCTATCGCTGACCTAGTACCCGTCCTTCAAAATCCCAACATTCTGCATGCTTCTTTTTCGCTAGACTTGGAAAGCATTTCCGAGATTGTTGATTGGCTTCAGGTGAATACAGCAGCTCATTTCGGGTGCCGAAACAAAGTTCATTTCAACAGATTTTTTGTCCTCCATCCTCAGACGTGATTCAAATTTGGGCTGATCTTCGCTTCATTCGGGAGCTCAAAAATCCCGTGCACTCACAAGGCCTCTTATCCGACAATTCTTACGACGAGTGTATTATACAGATACTGACCCAGAACCCTCAAACACTTTCTATTCTGCATATATGGTCTGTTTGGCCAGACGATGACCCATGGGATGCCGCACTCGACCTCTTGCGGTTGACATGGGATGCCCTCCGTCCTCTCACGGCACTGCGCAGGCATCACTCAAATGCCAGGACGCTCAGCATATCCCTACTCGACTTTATCCAGGATTCTTGCCGAGCTCGCGTTTTATACGCGGGCCCGCAGGATATCTACGAGTTCGCGGCCCTGCTCTGCATCTCCCGTATCCGAAAATTCTCCTCGACAATCAGTTCTTCCAGCTGAACAGGTATCCGTCCTCAGTAAATGCTCTTCTCCACTGAATCTTTTCCAGCACGTGGTTCTTGATGATTACTTGGGGCAAGCCCTCCCACACTGTGCTGCGTGAGCTAGAAAACCTCGACATCGCCCAGATGTGTGCAGGACTATGCCCAGACCCAGAGTATCACTCAGCATGCCATGCGGAATTCCTTCACCCAATTGGCTTCAAGTGGATTGGATTGGTTGTGGGCACGTCGCCCTCCCTTCGCAATCCAAGTGCGACGAACTTATCTATTTTCCAGAGCTTCTCTCCCCGCCGCACACAATTGAATTAGGGAACGGCAGATGGTTGGGGAGACTTGTCAGCAATCCCTCCTTCAGCAGCGTCCACCACAGGATGATGATTCCGCCCCGGGGTTTACGGCAACTCGGACTCCACTCTAGTCTTGCAGGGCACAATTTCTGCTATGCCGTTTCCGTCTGGGCGGAAGTAACCGTTGTCGCGCTTTTTGGCCCTTTTAATTTGACGGACAGTTGACGGGATATGCTCACGTAACCCAATAATACGTGCGAATGACATTGCCTCGCGGTTTCTTCGTTCTACGGCGCTTCGTTTGCGCTGGGGCGACTCCTTTTGATTCCTTGTGTTAAACCATCAAGGTTCGTAATCACCGTCGAGACGGGATACCTGCTGCGATCTCCATGTCTAGATCTTCGTGATCATCGTCGCGAGAGAAGATCCATCGTCGCTGTCAGTGTCAACTTAACCTCAACCCTCGATCATCTGTCACGACCCGCTCTCATTCATTCTGCCATGATTCTTATTATGCAAAGTGTATTGCACAGTCAGCTTCCTTCAGCTTCCCCGCCATTCCGGCTGTATTCACGACAGCCTGTGTCTCCGTTGCCGGATACCTCTTTTGATGGTTGCGTTCAAATATCAAGTTATCACGGCTGAAGACATGATCTATAATCTATCTATCATATCATTCACAGATTTGGAGCCCGCCAATAAAACTGCGCGGTCCTGGCATTGCCTTCAAAAGTCGTTCGCGTCACCCCCACGGTTTTCGTCCGTCATTTCTCAGCGGCGCTGTGCCCGCCCGTGCCTATTCTTGCTCGCTGGCTCGTTCACCTGCAGGCTTCCAGGGTTCAAGGAGATTTCGCTCTGGCAGCGCAGCATGGACGCTCCCTACGTGAATCCGAGGTGCGCCACATAGATACCGCACCTCTCCCTCGTCACTCTCCAACTAACTCATCGCGCTCCGTCACAGCGAACCGTTCCCCATCGCCGCAGCCGTCGCCGCGGGCATGGTCGTCCTGCTTTTCGGGCTCATCATCTTCGTCGTCTCGCTCATGAAGAAGCACCGACGCCAGAATCCCACGCTGCTCGGGGCGGCGGAGATGGGCATGGGGGGGGCGGGGCGCACCACTCAAGATAGTCACGGTCTCACTCACGCCGAAGGTCGTTGAGCCGCCCGAGCCGCAGTCGCGCGCGGATGGGAGCACGATATATGTGTCGACACCGTCGACACAGCGAGTGTGGACGCCGTCGACGCAGAGGACTTCGGCTGTGTGAGCGGCATTCCGGCTCCGAGAGAGAGAGTTGGAATTTTGATGGTGGCGCGATGAAAACTTGGAACAGTCTTGGGACGCTTGGACCTTTGACTTGGACTTTGACTTGGACACCGACCGTCTGGAACGCAGCCTCACGCTGGAGGCGCTACGCCGACAGCATTAGACCCATCGTACGCAGTGGGAGCGTTGCCCGCTAGGCATAAACGGGTGGACATTCAATCCCGCCGGATATATTCGGCTTCGTTTTATATTGAAGCATTCCGAGCGACGCTAGACAGACGTTGTATATGGACACTTGTAACTCACCAGTATAATTACTATAGACGCGAGCGATGAAACTTAATAAACTTGGTTGGAACCACCCTTTCGGAGTTCATGCGAGATAATTGGGGAAGTAGAAGACCCTATTTTCTGCCAAGGGATGAAAGAATGTCGGCCTGAAACTCCTAGTGACCCAGACTAGCTGTTCCGTACGCAGCGTTTGGGCGTCGAACTGGCCAGTCTGGAACTGGAATCAAGTTCAACTTCAACTTGATAGGATTCCTGAGTCGTCAGGGCCGAGGCCGGCGGCGGCAAGAAATTTAAATGTTTTAATAAGATCCTGCCTCATTTCCATATATTCGGCCCTATTTCGTTGCTGATTGTTAGCGAACGAGTTGGAGCAAGTCGGCGCGGAGCCCCGCTAGCGAATACGCTACGCGTGGGTGACGCGACGGCTGGAATTTTAATGTTACATATAGTCTACGTGCCCCATACGACGCTCTTCATTTCTGCCCACCCACACGGCCGAGTGAAGAGCTAATAAGATATTACTGTAGAATTTCATTCAATTCGGCGGTCACGCGTCACGCACCCCCTGTGCCGCGATGATTTTGGTCTCGGTCACGGGTCACGGCGCCCAGTGCCGAAGTCCGAATGTAAATGCGTGACACTGGGGCCAAATTTCCCTTAGAGGTGCAAAAAAGGCAAATTTTTCGTCTTGAATGCCGAATTTTTGGAGGGGTCACGCCAAAATTCGTTGGTTGCCGAAGTGCCGAATCGGTATTTGGGTCACGGGTCACAACCCGTGCCGAATTGAATGAAATTCTACAGTAATCTAAGGTAGAGTTCATACAAGCGCGGTTGCCCCACGTGAGCTGGTGACATTACCATATTGGGAAATTTCCCATCAATCCAGAGAAAACGTGTTCATTAAGCTACGAGGAGTGGTATAAAAAAAAATGGCTCAACAATTGTCTGGAGATCGGTCCGTTATTGCCCCCAGAGGTCAAAACTTCGCGTAATTCGCGAAATTGAGCAACTAGTTTCAAATTAGGTTCCGCCAAAGCCTTAAGCGCGCCCGTTGCAAAGTTTCTTTGAATGTTGGCGCCCGAAAATTTCAGGATGCCGTGCCCTGAAGTCTCTCTGAATGCCCGTCGCAAGAAACACCTGCGGGACCGCCTGAACCGCCTGAATGGCCGTCTGCCTTCACCAAGAAAGCGATCAAACGCGTCGCGGCAATCGCGTTAAGTCCGGTCAAACGCGTCCCAAGAAGCACCGGAACGAAGAGCCGGAAGCCAGCGCTGATCACTGGGTACGCCCATTCTTCTTCGTGCACACGCTTGACCATTAACATGATGCAAAGTCGCCTACTTCTACTCAAAACTCACCAGAACCAGCAGACCAAGAGGATGACGACATCTTCTTGGATGTAACTGCCAGCCCTCCCCCGGCAAATTACCATACCGGCCGCTTTCACCAGGGGTCTAGGCCTGAAGCCCCGACAGCTGCTCCGGCAGCCTTCATGATTGTCCCGGGCAGAACAGCGACTCTTCCCTGTGATGCAGACCAGCAGTCAACCTATACATTCCCTACCCCCAACGCTCCGTCTCTGCTCGCGGAATCTGATTCTGATGGGAACGACTCGGAAATCATCCCTCCTGAGTTCGATGAACTTTGTGCTCCTGATGCTGGCTCGTTCTCGGGGGACGGCTATCCTCGTCCGGAGCCACCGAAAACTTTCTTGAGAAAATGGCTGCTCTAGGGAAGAGACAGCTGCTAGCTGTTGCACCTGGCATTACCGCCGCGAAAGACGCGTTGACAGACATACAACTAGTTCTCCGAGGGCCGAGTCGAGGTGTAAGTGGTGGTTACACTCCCCCTGATTTGAGTCCCTGGGTTCGAGTTCGAATGGAAGGCATCCGCAGCCATCTCTCCCAGTACACCAATCCAAACTCGCTGACTTATGGGAAGGGGTCTGTCGCACGGCAAGCTGCGATAGCTATCGGTCGCGATGTATATTGCGCACGTACCTTCGCGACCCTCAGCCGAGAGTACATCGCTTGTCGCAAGGTACTGCCAATCAACCCGTATGGTCATTGGTCTCAGTCAATGCTCGCCGATGAGGATCTGGCTACCGATGTTCGCAACCATCTCCAGGAGCTGGGAAAATTCATCACAGCTGAAAAGCTCGTGCAATACCTTGCGCGAGAGGATGTTATGGAGAAGCATGGTCTCGAAAAAACAATCAGCATCAGCACTGCACGGAGGTACCTGAATGAGCTTGGGTATCGGTGGGTTACCATTTTTGTTGAGCCCGAGTTCTTCCATTAATTCATGTCTGCAGATTCAGAACTGAGAAAAAGGGTCAATATTGCGACGGCCATGAACGAGAAGACGTTGTGTACTACAGGGAAGAGGTTTATCTCCCCACCCTCAAGGGATTCCAGGACCGCTCGTGCATCTTTGAAGCTGACGGATCTGTCACACACCTTCGCTTCCTCCCGGTGCGCGGCGCACCGTGATCTGGTATCATGACGAGAGCATATTCTGCTCACGACCGGCGCCGGAAAGCCTGGTACCACAAGGATGCCGATGCCATCCCGTAAAAAGGGTGACGGTGTATCGTACATGGTGGCGATTACTTTTCCGCTGATTTTGGCTGGCTGCGTACATCAGATGGCAAACCGGCGCCCGGCGCTCGATGCGACCCGGCAAGAAGCGCGACGGGTATTTCTCGTCCGAAGACATCGAGGAACAGGCGGTCGCTGCCTGTACCCTGGTCAACGAGAGATGGCCCGACTGTGACCATGTTTTCATTTACGACAACGCAACCACGCACCGCAAACGTAGTGCAGGAGCACTGTCAGCGGGTCCATGCCCAAGTCGATCTCGGGTACGCAGAAGGGCAAGAACGCGAAACCCGAGGCCAATTTCCTTGTTCCCATCAACAAGCTCAACCCAGATGACGGCTCGCGGATGTATGACGCACATGGCACTCTCATGAAGGAGAATATCCAGATGACCGGTGCATCGTTTGCCGACGGGACTCCACAGGACCTGTATTTCCCACCAGATGCTCAAAAGCACGCTGGCAAGTTCAAAGGAATGGCGGTAATCCTAGAGGAACGTCGAAAGAAGGGGGATCTTGGGGCCATCTCCGAGTTGGAACTGAAGAAGAAGAATGCGGAATGCACAAAGTTCAAGTGCACCGATCCGAATTCCGGAACCTGCTGATGCGACGTATGCTGTTCAATCAGCCTGACTTCGCTGCAGTCAAATCTTGTCTTGAGGATACGTGCGCAGAATTCCACTGCACCGTTCTCTTCTTGCCGAAGTTCCACTGCGAACTTAACCCCATCGAGATGGTCTGGGGCTACGCGAAGCGGCTCTATCGCTTAAATCCGGAGTCGTCTCGGGAGGACGTGCTCGAGAAGAACACTCTAGCTGCGCTTGATCAGGTTCCACTGGAATCAATGCGCCGTTTTGTTCTCCGCGCGCATCGTTTTGCTGACGCATATCGGCACGGGTTGGATGGGTCGCAGGCGGCATGGGCAGCGCGGAAGTACAAAGGACATCGCTTACTTCCTCCTGAGTTTAGAAGGGAGATGGAGGCAGCCGGGATCCTTCGAGGAGGTAACCCGAATGCTGGTTTGTAGCAAAAGTTCCAAAATGTAAACTAGTCTCTCAATTGTGCACAGAATTTTCTGAAAAAATTGGGTGTATTGCCTACATACATTTCCACAACATTGTTGAGCCAGATTTTCGATAAGCGCTCGAGATGCCATGCAGCGGGCTGTTGATTTGGTTTGATGAGATACTGACCAAAACGGGCGATGTGACCATCACACCACGGGGGCAACCGCACTTGTATGAACTCTACCTTAGCTCGCCCGCACATCTGCGGAACCAGACACACCTCCAGCGTCGCCATCGCCATCTCCCTGCGCCCCGCCCTGCTATTCTTAACACCGATACCCCACGCACCCTTCGCCGAAGTTCGTGGTTCAATTTCGGATGTTCGGTTGAATTCGGGTTCACTGTTCACGTCGGCCGACATCCGTCCGAAGCTTGCTTCCTTAGAAAGCGAGCCACGTGTCCAATTTTTTCTTATTCCCGCACCACGATGCTAGCGCTCGACATTCGTCTGGGCCGTTTTATTCCTCGTCTCCTTCATCCTCGTAAGTGTATTCGTCGTACTCTTATGCGTCAGGCAGAGCTCCTATGCCTCCAAGCCTTTTTTCTCGGATTTTTCGCGCTCTTACTCATTTTTTTGCCACAGTGACAAGATGAATATCACGCAGGCAATGCATGCTCCAGCTGCACATCTGAAACCATTGAATAGCTCGACCCCGTACGTCCTCAGTCCCTCTACATCTACATCATGACTGTCTTTTTAACCCTTCTCTTTTTTTCTAGGCGGATCCTATTCTGTCATGCGTACACATCCTCCTGGAGCGTCTGCTGTGTCCTGGGCTATCAGGTATGCGTTCTTCCGTTTTTTTTTCACCCTCATTTCTTCCGCCGTGACGACAAATATGTCAAATAGTAATGAGCACCCCGTATACGTACGGGTGCGATGTGTTCTATCTTAATCTAGTTATACTGAGCCCTCCTTCCTCCTTTTTTCGTTCCGTCTGGATGGATGCTGATGATTTATTTTTTTTCCCAGTGTGATGCCCGTTACACGAAGAAGTTTACATCCACCCGGGTGGATGTTGACG